>WTXF01000484.1:0-17108 GCA_022496215.1 Russula brevipes | reverse complement strand
TCTTAATTAGTCTTATTTTCTCTATTCATCTTAGTTTCCATGATTTTCTTATTTTCATGCACTAAGGACACGTCTTGAAAAAGCGAGATCCAAATTTCAAGGGACTAAGACACTAAGCGCTAAGCACTCTAAGACACTAAGACCCGCAGCCACGCGCAGCGTCTGCGTCGCTGCTCTCGAGGTGATCGATCAGTGCACGCCACTCACCCTCGCACGCGTCGCGCTCCTCCTCGGCACGGTGCAGCTCCTCCCGCGCAGCTGGCGCTCGCAACACTCGGCCTCTTCTTGCTCCTTGAACGCCTGCACGTACGCCTCGTTGCGCTGCTGGTTCAGCTCGATGAGTGCCACGTTTTCGGTAGGCGACGATGCGCACTTGCATTTCGGGGATGTCGATTTCGTTGATCAGGTTGAAGGCTGCGCGTTTCGTGTTGTTTAAGAGGCACAAGTGGGGGCAAAGAGATGACGACTTACGGATATCTTCCACTTCTTGCAAGTAATCGTTGTAGGAACGGGGATTCTGGAACGCAGGTGTAAGCACAATATGAACGCCGAGATAGTATTTCTCACCTGACGCGTGTCGAGTCTCTGAATACACTATCACAAACACTACCACGGTTCCTGTGAAAGGGACATCAGAAAAAAAAAGTACTGTGTATAAACACATGAACCGACCTCGTTGTCTTCCTGGTTGAGATAGGCGACATGTGGAAGTGGGGACAGGGGACATCCCGCATGGTCTCCCTATGCAGTCTCCAGGCAGCCGTTGTCAAGGTTGGAAAAAAACACTGTGACCTAATAAAAAAAGAGGTTTGTTAGTTTACTTTGCATAAAAAGGAAAAGAAAAACTTATCCCGAGATGTTCCCTACTTGGGAGAGTGAGTGAGAGTGAGAGGTGGAACGCTAAGGTAAGGAGGGAGAGGGAGTGGTCAAACGTCAACGCGTGCCATTCCCGTTCGACTTGGACTAGTCTTGGACTTTTTTTTTCAGTCAACAACATCATGTGACATGGCACACGTGCATCATGTGGCCACCCGTCCAACAACGTCCAACTTACTGTAAGTTACGACGCCCGGACATCAAGCCTCAGGCCTTCTCCAGTTTCGTTTCCATGCAATATACCATGTCTCATTCTCAAAACTGTTTCCCCTGTATGTTTCATCTTATAGGACGCAATTCCCCTTCACCTTGCCCGCGGTCACCCTCTTACAATTGTCGTGATGACCGAAAGCACAGCCCGACGCGCTATCCGGAACATCCTTCTGACCCTTCACAGCTTCCCCATTACCGCAGTCGCGTTGAGAGTCCGCCTCCGAGGCTTCGTGGTTCCAACAGACTTGATCAGCGCAATCCCCTGCCGGACTTATTTTCATTCAAACTACTGTGACACATGTGTAAAGTACGTCTGCAGTTTTGTTGACAGATTGTGTCAGAAATCGAGTATTTCTGGCACCCGGTGGGATTCGCAGCCGACTCATTCGCTGGGTCTGGACTAGCCCGACGCCTTCTCCTTGTCCGAAGCGTAGAGACTTACCCCAGCGTCGTCCTCGGGGCATTTCTGATGCACGCTCCCAAACGTCGAAAGATGGACGATGACGATGGCAACTTCCCACCGGTCTGCCGGGTACTGTCGGATCGGTGCGACCCTCTCCCCCTGATTGTCGTCTTCTGACATCCCTCCCCCCCACAGGAATTGTCTGGAAGACGCTCCCGCCCGCCGAACGCGAGCTGTGGGAGAAACGTGCCGTGCAGGCACATGTAGAGCACCATGCGCGATATCCCGACGAGCCCTTCCGGCCTGGCATCAACATCGACACCATTGCGAAGCGCAAGGCAGGGGACAAGAACGAGGCCAGACCTCCTGCACGGCGTATATGCCACGCCGCCGGAGGCAGCGTTCAACGGTGCGCTCGTGCAGGCGCAGGTCTCCTCGCCCGCGCGTCGCCCAAGACCCTGCGCGTGCGGGAGGCCCTTGTCTTCCGTGAGACCCCGCTGAACGTGAGCGTGTCGCTTGCGGTGCTGCCCGCGCTCGCGTTCCTCACCAATGCACTCGCATCATGCGCGCAAGCCCACGGTTGACGTCCTTCGAGCTCGTCTTCGGCGGTGACGGTCTTCCTCGTGCACACAGGTGCGCAGATGCCAACAGGGCCTGCTGTGCACATGCACGCCAAGTCCGTCCTCGTGGCGGACATGCTCGTGCTGCACATCGTCGTCGAACACCGCACATGCCTGCTGTGGCCGCGGGAGTCGGTGCGCCGCGCCGCGCTCGAGATGCGTCTGGCCAGGACACCCGGCGTCAGGCGTGTCTTAGCCTTTCCTAGTGACTTAGAGCTCCTTAGAACACTTAATTTACTTAGTGTGTTTTAACCGGTCTTAGCAGTTTGGACTCCTTATGATCTTAGTGACTTGTAAAGTGACAATGAATGTATGTCTTGACATGTCTTAGTGTGTTTTAGACTCTTAGTATATCTTAGTGTGACTTGCCGAATTTTTAAGCGAGAATAATGCATTAAGGTTCGCTAAGCGGCTGAGAGGTTTCCTGATGTACATGCACTGGAGTCACCAAGGCATCACGACCATTAGAGGCAAGAAGCCCAGCCTGATGATTAGTCTGGTACGGGACGGTGCCTTCTACTTCGGGTAAGTGCGACTTTCCTGGGGACGGACCCAGGCTGATTTGACGTAGCTGTATCTTCTCGGTGAACCTAACGTGGGTTATCATGATTTTGTTGGCACCAACTAGCCTCCGCGCCATCTCTGCTCTGTAAGCCATTACTTTCAAATTTTGACTTCATTGACAGCTTACCACGATCCGGTTGCCCCCACATGAAGCCCATCTGCTTGGTCGGTTAGCTTACTGATCCGACTGGGTTGTCGGGCTGCTGATTCATCGTTTCGGTCTTTTAGTGTTAATATAATTATGGTCTGTCGGATCACGCTCAGTTTGCGAATGTCCATTTATGGTCCGACCACATTCGAACGTACTCACAACGACGTCCCAATGGGTGACTTGGCGAATGCCCGCTCGGGGAGATTCACACAAGCCCTTGAATCAACTGCGACGAAGAATTTGCAGGACCATATCCGAGAGGACTACGACCAATCAAGTGATTATGACCACATGGTTCGATTCACCAATAGCGATGTCCCGGGACCAAGCCCGGGACTGCCCATGATCAGAGGTTGGAAGGCGATGTTTAGTAATAGAGTAGCTGTGTGGATGCCCCTCAGGCTCCCATCAGTTTATGGTTTGAGCGAACGTGAGCTCACCGATGCAAAGGATCGCTTGCCCCAGTCGTACATGCCGTTGATTGATAAATGAAATGAGATACGTGGGATGCGAATACATTCCATCGGCCGAATCACGAGCACGGATTATTGTTCTGTTTTTTTTTCAAGTCTGTTTGCAGACACGTATTCACTATTCAGTTTATTTTGCTGTAGTAGAACTTCTTCCAGTCTCCGAGGCGGCAAGGCCCCACTGATCAACAAGTAACTAACATGTTTCCGGCATAGCTGGCTGGCAATTATTTACGCAGGAGGGATACAGCAGCATGGCAAGTTGGCGTCGTGAGTGAGGAAGCGTATTGTGATGGCACGGCGAGGAGCCGAGGCCGAGGAGACTTAGTAAATTGAAAATGAAAAGTACGTAATACAAAGTTGGGCCCGTTTCTTACCTTCACGTTACAAGTTGAAGTGACCCCAACCATCCGACGGAACGTGTGTTGTTGTTGAGGCCTAGGTTGAGGGACTCCTAACAGAGTTTGAAAAACCTGCCGCGAACACTTGCGCCACTGTTTGAATGTGGACCTTGACGTGGACAATATCTCCTTCTTGGGGAGAGCGCCGCGGGCTCCCCCTCCCATGCCCGTCAGTGCTCCCCGCTCGCTCTTTCGACGTTTCTCACTCCTCGGAGTTCCTGAGCCTCTCACGCGCTTCCGCTACCGATACGGCGTTGGCACCCTCCCGTCGACCGCCTCCGCGTCGGACAACGCTCCCGACGGCGCTCCCGCCGATAAATACAAGGTCCTTACGGTAACGGTTTATACGTTTATAGTTCATTACTAGTACTTTCTATTGGTATTAAAGCTTTGGTTTTAGTCATGGCAAGCCACTGGCAGGTGTACCGAACTCGTCCTTAATAGTGGTCGACTACTGCTAAGTTACATTACAATAAAAGGAAATTGTCTGTCATGTCCAGCTTTCGGCATTCTCATCATCGATGATTAGAAAATCTCTAAGTGTCCATTAGTAATGTGTCATAGGATATACGAGTTCTCGACTCCCGCCCAAACCTTGCACAGATTGCAACATGCTCCTTTTTTTTTTTTTAGAAATAAACAATCTCCAAGTGGCGATCACCAGGGATTCACACCTCCCCACCGTTCTCCACAATACCATCAGAGGCAATGGACTGACTGCGCGGTGTTCCACGCAACACTTTGTCCATGTTGTCGAAGTTCTTTGTCGGATGGTGCTCGTGGGTCGTGTGCACGGTTACCTGTATACAAGGGAGAGGGGTGCGCGTGGCACCGGTTCCTCTGATCGCTGACATTGGTTGACCCCGTACCGGGAGGGATTGGTCTGAGCTACAATGGCGTCGACCGCACAGTGAGCGCAAAGAAGACAGAAAAAGGGAGGATATCGTACATGTACACATCGGAGGATCCAAAGTCGGACAAAGAGCGGTACATTCGTGTCGCAGAAATTGTTATTGTGACCATCCAAGGAACTTGGAACATCTGTTTTCCAAGAAGAGGTAAGGAATCAAGCTTAATCTAGACTCGCCTCCTAGTGACCAAATGAGAGCGTACGGAGTTCAACGGATCTGACATTTGGACAAGTCAAGTTCAATCACGATTTCTCTGACGACAGTGAAAAGCGAAAAAAATACCATTTAAATTCAACCAAATGAACACCTGCAAATAAAATGAGGATGAGGAAAAGGAGGTGTACAAGAAACTGAATGGGTTCACCGTTGGCGTGACCTCGGCGATTATAGCAAGTACGAGCCAGATAACACCCTTACGAACAGAAATAAACCATGAGGAGCACCATAGCAACAAGAAGGGTCACAAAGCTACCTGATTCCATAGGAGACGTCCCAGAGCCATCGAACCACCAGCATTGCGGCGCAGGCGGAAAAGGCCAAAGAGCATGATAAGGAGCAAGACCATGTCAGTTACGAGCATGACGAGAGTACTAAGTCTGATGCCCTCTATTTCGACCATCACGCAGACTCCTGTTTCGGGTACCAATGCAGCGCGGACCTGCAGTGATCAGATAAGCCCGGAAGGTTCAAAAATAGTTGACAGTGGTTATTCACCCGCCAGATACCTGATGCGAAACCGCGTTTGAATAGGCTCTCGATTGCGTGCTGTAGAGGGAGGGCTTACCTTGTATGGAGAATGGAAGACTAAGCCCCCAAGTGCCAAACGCGATAGCCACAACAAACCTATGCCTGTTCCAGATGGCAGCGCTGACAACCTCAATGAGTATCGGCCCCTGAAAATGCTCGCAGTGAATCGGGTAGAAGACATACATGCGAAGCACAATCAACAGCGAAGCGGGAGCGAGGGCCAGGTAACCCAAAATCTTAGAAAAGGGAATCGAGAAGATCAGACGAACCCTACCCTTGGGGTTACATTTGACGCACATATAGGAAAATGGTCTCAAGCTTTGGGATATGGTCGGTCAGGAAGAAAAGATTGGATGAAGGAAGCAGGCAAATGATACAGCACATACTTGACAGTTGACTGGGGTCGTGATGTTAAGCGTAACAATGTCCAGAGTTACTGCCACGAGGGCGGCTACACGCGTGAGGGAGTAAACCTGAGGAGGGAGGAAATCAGTTTGCCATTCACCGGGGCCACGGGTCGAAAGGCAAAGGGTATCTTCACAGACCCATATCGTCCATCGGTATGGGCGGTGGCCTTTGATGACGCTCCATTCATAATGAAGAGTCGTCAAAAATTCCCAACTGGTATAAAGAAATAACCAAAATGAGTCACTGAGGAAAAGGCCGAAGTCAGGAAGGCTCACAAGAAGAGGCCATCTATAACGTTTGAGAACTTGATAAGGTCCCCTGTAGGAGTAGATGGAATGAACTCCGAAGATCGAGAGCGAAACGCAAAGGTGTACAGACAATTATACTTGTCAACCACAGCCGGGTCACGGAAGTTGACCATCCTGGCGACTGGCAAGGAAGGAATGGTGTCTTGAACAGGTTGGGAATACCGAGAGGTCTTATAAAACTGACACTTGATGGCGTGACATGGTTTCTTGAAGTGGCGTACTCTAGAAGGGGAAGCCGTAACCAACTGCGCACTGATCGTCGTAACTGTGAAGTGCTACATGGTAAAAATGAGCAGATGTGTGGCAACTTTGATTGCGCTACGCCATGTCGAGACAAGCCGGTGTACTAGCGACCGGCTCCATCCAGCCATGGCCCCGTGAATGGAGCGCTCCGAGTCGGTCCTAGGATGTAGGATTCGTGGGGTCGTGTAAGTCGTTTTCGATCCCTTCTCCCGTCTGGCTCGTTGAGGTGAGAGAAGAAAGCTATCCAATGCAGGACCTGAAAATACAAGAGATGTGACTCGCCTCGCTTTCACTCGGACGGCCCAGAAGACGGCCAGATGGGCAGCTTAAACCCATCAAGTAGTAACCGATGGCGACGTAAGCAAGTGCGAAAATGGGACGACGAGACGGTTTTTCTGTCGGGGATTCAGCGAACATACTTCGTGCCAGTGCGTTCAAGACTCCTAGAATCGAAACGATTTCTCTTGGCTTGATAATTCTCTCGACTTCCACTTCAGCAGTCGTGTGTATGACGAGACTCCTATATCCTTGGAAGACCTTTAAAGAGAACCAAGACCGAGTCGGTCGACACGGAGTGGATGACCGTCGCCGCATCAGCAAAATAAAATGTTACTAGGTGCACTAGACTAGGCACCCCTGGTTCCCCTAGTTACGACTTTTCGGAACTAGGAAATTGGACTTGCCAAAGCCTAGTTGTGTGGTTCTAGGTCTAGCTCGCCTAGTTATGAGCCCAGTGCTAGATCATCGACCTAGAATAACTAGAATAGTTCCCTATTCCACTTCTAGGACTCGATCCCCGGGCTAGCACCTTACTACTGGGTCAGATCCCGATCAAAAATTTCTCAAATGAATTATATATTTCATGCCAGTATCAGAAAGACATTTGTTCTTCTACTTAACATATGCTCGCATGCACTGGTGCCCCATTTTCTCCCCTTCAAGCTCTTGTTCGGATACGAACTCACGCGCTGTCGTTCGGGCTATTGTTGCAGCCGGCGCTGGTGGCGACGAGGTCTTGCAAGGTGCTGGGAGCGGCGGTCTCGCGGGTGGCGTTGTTCTTGAGGGAGCTGCGGGTGATGGGCTTGCGGGCGACGGAGTCTGCGGTGGTGCTTGCAACAATGGTTTTGTGGCTTGATTTTGCGTTGTTCTTGCGAGCGTCGGGGGCTTGAGGAGTGTCGGTGGCAGTGTTGCTTTTGCCGACGTCATGGCTTGAAGGGGTGTCAGCGGCAGCACTGTTCTTGCTGGTGTCGGAACCTTGAGGCAGGTCGACCGTGGTGTTGTTTTTGTGCAACTTGCGGTTTTGAGGCGTGGTGGGGGTATCGGCGTTGTTGCTGTTGCTGGCGTTCGTGCAGGCGGCGGCACGGGTGGTGACGTAGGTGGCAACTGAGTACTGAGTCTTGAGGATCGGCAGGTGATAGGGCGGAGGCGAAGGGGACGCGGGCAGGTATGTAAGTTACAAGAAAGCGTTACAGTAAGTACGTTACAGTAAGTGTGTTTTTTTTTTTTTTTTTTTTTTTTTTTTTTGAAAACGCTTGATTCCCACGGTACACTATACATTAAATTTGTACAGAGGACTAGAAGGTGTAGGATCTGTGCTGGGTAGCAGGTGACAATATCAGCTCTACGCAGCGCATTGTGGCCGGCCGCATGGACCGGGTGTGAGGGGAAAAATGCGTTTAGGCATGCCCGTGGTGGGGGGCGATGTGGGACTCAGAACATCGTGGATGGTCTACTACCCACTAAAACCTCACTGTTGTGGAGCCAGTTGGTTGGTATTGCTCCGTCTTTTTGTAGTAGGTTTTCCAGGCTTTTGGTCAGGTTTGTGTGTGATTCGGTTATATGGATCTGTAGTTTGCTTGCGGCTTGGGTTGTGAGTTCATTGTCTGTCTGTTGCATGAGTGAGTTGGGTTTGGTGCGTGCGCAGGGGCGCAGCGTCTCGTGGTGCGTGGTGTGTGTTGGAGAATGTTGAGGCGGGGTGTGTTCAATGTTCACACATTCACGCATTCACATCCAGCTGGTGAGTTTGTCGTGTGTTGAGGCCATATTTCGGTGGTCGGGGTGTTGGTCAGTTTGTTGGTTTGGGGGTGGGTTGCTGTTTTCGCTGGTGTCGGTGTGGTTTTGGGGGGGCCTTGTTGTTGTGGATCTCGTCGTGGGTGTTGTCAGGGGGGGTTTTGGCGGGGTCATGTCGTTTGGCGAGTGTGGGTTGTCTGTCGTGGTGGGTCCTTCCGTGGGGTTTCATGAGTAGCGCGTCTCATTTGTTGTCTGTAACACTCATTTCTGGTTATGCTTTTTTTCTACTCATACGGATCAAGTTGTGTGTGTGTGGTGTGTTTTATGTGTTTTTATAGGTGTTTTTTTGGGGGTTGGTGTTTATGGTGTGTTTTTCCTTGCCACGGATACGTGGGAAAACCGCACCTGGTCGCGGTAGCGGTTCAAGGAGCCCCCCAAGTACGTTAAGTGTGCTGATTGAGGGACTGGCTGCAAGTCACGTGTTTGCAAACCATTCGCTTCCTGCTCCTACGGTTGTCGACTAACGATCCCCATATAACGATCAATGAGCAGCGGGACAGCGCGGCTGAAGCGGAGGCTGGATGAGCAGGGCATCGATTATAACAATAGGAGGGCCGTGGAGAATTTCTGCCTGGTGCGTTTGTCTGGCCATCGCAGCGCATTGAAGATGTCGGGGGGATTGACTTGTGTCCCTTGTCCAGATCGGCACTCCACTGCCTCCCCTGGAGAAAAAGGATGCTAACGAGTTTGTTCCCATATGGAAACAAGATGTATGCCCGTACCAATCGCCCTTTAGCTGCCCCGTGTTCCGCATGTAAACAAACGTTGGCACCCATAGGTTCGAGACGAGAAGGGCCGCAGACGATTGCACGGCGCCTTCACCGGCGGCTTTTCCGCGGGCTACTTCAACACCGTCGGCTCGAAAGAAGGCGCGTTCCATCCTCCTCGTCGCTACCGCTCTCGTGCTGACCTTTCCCCCCCAGGATGGGCCCCTGCGACGTTCGTCTCATCGCGGTCGGAGCGCGCCAAGCAGAAGGCTTCCCGTCCGGAAGACTACATGGACGAGGAGGATCTCGCGGAACTGCGAGAGAGCCAAATCATGTCCGGCGTGAAGGAGCAGCAACAGCGCGACGTGTTTGCGGGCGCCCAACCCGTGGCCGCGGCGGGCGACCCAGAGCAAGAGTGAGTTTTTCCGTGCCCTCGGTCGTCGTTTCCCTTCCCTCCCCTCCCCCTCGCTGACACACCTACCACCGCCCGGCCGAAATTCTATCCATGTCCACATCGCCAGTTCGATCGCCGCTAGCATACAGCGCGCGCTGATGCCCCCGCTGGAGGACTCGCCCGGGGCTCGTCTGCTCAAGAAGATGGGCTGGCGCCCCGGGCAGGGCGTCGGTCCGCGCGTCTCGTGGCGCACGCGGAAGATCCAAGACATGCTCGCCGCGGGGAAGTCAATCAATGGCGTCGACATCGACGCGCTCGATGACGACGAGGAGGCGAAGCGCCACCTGTACCCGCCGCGCGATACGGTCGTGCCGCGCGTTCCAATGAAGTCGGATGCGTACGGGCTGGGCTACACGGCTGGCGCCGGGCTCATGGAGAGCCTCGGGCAGAAGGGCCCTCAGTCCAAAGATCCAAAGCTTGCCGGTGAGTCATGTCTAGCAGCGACGCCATCCTTGTCACTTAACTCTCCCTTTCCTATGTGAAAAGCTGGCTTCGGTCTTGGCGCACTGAACGAGGCTGAAGACGATGACATTGATGTTTATGATTTAACAACCCACGCGGACCGGACCTATATGCCTTACGATGCTATCCGAGACGCCAATGACGGCCCAGGTGTAAATCGAAGCAAGCCGGTTCCGAAGGTGGTGCCCTTTTTTTCTTCTGCGAACACCCCGGACTGATAATAATCATTGGCAGACTGCTACAAAGCAGCAGCAGTTCCCGAACGGATTGGCCCTACTGTCTGGCTTCATCATCTCCCCAGACCCGGTACAGAAGGAGCAATGGTGACTGTTTCTCAACAATTCGTGGTTATTCGTCTCATCGGGCACGGCGCAGGTTTCCGATCCCAGAGATTCCTCAAGGATGGAAGCCTGACCCTCGGCGAGCATGGCAAAAGGATCCCAATGTGGACGATGCTACAGCGTCTGCACCTACACGAGCAAGTGTGCTAGGAAAGAGAAAACTGACTGCTGACCAGGTAATATGCAGCCTTTGGTCCTAACCCATTACTAAAGTGAAGCTTAGCGTGGCGCAATCCTCGGTGAAACGCCTCTTCCATCAACGCGGTCTGTGTTCGACTACTTATCCAAGGAAGACCGCGAACGCATCGAACACGCCGCTGCCGGTCTCCAACCGCCTGCCCTCGATTCTACGCCAGCCCCTGTGGAGGCTCGTGGTGTACCATCCAGCATCCCTTACACCGCACCCCATATAGCATCTGATGCGCTCAAGGGGTTCATGCCTTTTACCAACGATCCTGCTAAGCAAGCGCGCTATGTCGCTTATCTTCGCTCGCAGTCTGTACCGGATTCTTCCGACCTCTTACCCGCTAAGCTTCCTGGTCAATCGCCGGAGGCATATCACAAAGAACTGTCTGATTACTCGAAAAGCGCGGCGATCTTCAAGCCTGTCTCTGGCGCCATGGCGAGCCGCTTCACGACCGCCGCTGTCATCGATTCGGGCCCTAACGCCGTCGAGGGTCTTCATCAACCCACGCATGAGCCCGAACCGGAATCGAAGCCACGACAAGAGGAAAAAGAGCGAGAAAAGGGGGCACAACAGCCCGAGGAAGAAGTGCAGAGTTCGAAAGCACACGCCGCGCGTACAGGCATGTATGGCACCCTTACTCGCGAGGTCGTGCCGTGGCAGCCATCCCGCTTACTATGCAAGCGCTTTGGGGTGAAGGACCCGAACCCGGACATCACGACGGATACGCCGATGCCTGGGGTACCAAGCACGGGGGGCAATACGTGGAAGGCGGAGGAGGCGCTTGCCGAAGCGGATTTGCAGACCGCCACTGGGTCCGAGTCTGCCGGCGCCGCTGGGCCATCCGCCGTGGGTCGGCGGACGGCGCGTGACCTGGAGAATGTTGGCCTCGGAGAGGACGACTCGCAGGGCCGCGATACGCTCACGTATGTGCGACCGAGCATGGACATTTTCAAGGCGATCTTTGCAAGCGACGACGAGGACAGCGACGAAGAAGATGATGGTGCTGGTGCTGGTCAAGAGGAGGAGGGTGTCCCAGACGTAGCAGGCCCGTCGTCGCCGAAGCGACCCGACGAACAACAACAGCCGACGGAGAGGGCGGATTCCGTTCCCCTTCACCTTCGAGCAAACGATTCCGCCGAGCACGTCCACCACACGTACGAGCCGCGATCTGTCGGGCGGCCATCGCCGGCCGGCGCGGAGGCCGTAGACACCGCGACGTTCAAACCCGTTTTCGTCCCTCGCGCCGAGCGAGAGACGCAGACGCAGAAGGCGGGCGACAAGAAGAAGAGGAAGAAGAAGGAGCACGACGATCCCGATCGTGGGAAGGACAAGGACAAGGACAAGGACAAGAAGCGGGCCAAGGCGATCGTGTCGTTCGAAGATGACGACCAAGGCGCCGCATTGGTGATCGCACCGCAGGTGGACAAAGCGGCTAGGGACGGGGACAAGGCGCGCAAGAAAAAGAAGCGGCGAAAGGAGAAAGGGGACGTGGAGGGCGAGGGCGAAGACGGGGGCGAGGAGGTTGCGAAGATGTGGGTCGAGAAGGCGCCGCCGCAGGTGGTGGCCAGTTTCGGTAGCGCACCACCGGCGCCGCCAACCGGGGGGGAGGTGCTGCCTGCGGCTCCAGCTCCGCTGTCTTCCTCGTCGGCGTCGACGAGAACTTTACAGTCAGTGGAAGGGCCACCGCGGGGTAGAAAGAGGGCCATCGATTTCATATGATTGTACACCCGATCAGTGATCTCATCGATCGTAAATGAATCGTGATTGTGATCACGTGGTTTATCGCGTATGTGTCGCGGCGGCATCGGCACCGGCATCGGCAGAACACGAAATGATGAATCGCTGGCACAAGTTGCGCGTACACACGGCTCCGCAGACCGCTCACCAGCTCACCTTCGGGATCGGGATGACGCCTCCACACGGCCTGGCGCATTGCTCCCGCACAAAGTACTATAAATCTGCCCGAGCACCGTCCATGACGGCGCACACACAACTACCCCAAAGCACCCCCTTCTCTCCTGAGCAAGATCCCTTCTAACACTTTGTACATGCCACATCACCACGCGTACTGGTACAACCACGGCAACAGGATGTTCATGTGCGGCCCCTCCCGCCTCGTCTGGTTCGGCATCGGCTCCGTCGCCACCTGGGCCTGGATACACCATCGCCACAACCGTGACCGCGACCACGACCACCAACACGGCGGCGGCGGCTCGTGGGGCTACCGCCGCCGCGTCGACTATCGCGCGCGCGAGGACGCTCCCGAATACCAGCCGCCTCTGTCCCGAGAGTGGCCCCCGAGTATGCGCCCCGGTCCCCGTCTCGATGCACAGCCACAGGCAGCGCCCGCGGCACCCGGCGGTGCGGGTGCGGGCAGCGCCAGCGTTGGTGGCCCCGGCCAGCGCGAGCCAGTGGCGCCGGCTCTGGCGGACCAAGATCTCGAGCGTCTACGGCAGTTTGGCCGCAACGCTGAGGAAACGGTACGTGCTTTTTGCAGGATCCAATTAAAATATGGGACTAACAGGTGGACCTCCCCCCCACCCGTCTCTCTCTTACTTTATTTTTTTCTGGAACAGATCAGCGGGATGTCAGAGGCCACCATCGATAGTATGATGGGTGCGCTGCAAGGTCTGAAAGATGTGCGTCTCTAAGGTTTTGGGAGTTGCCAGTGGGAACATGGACTGACTGTGCTGTACACTAGCGGTTGGCCGACCGTCGCGATCAGCAGCAATTGCAAGAGATCCGAACCCAACAAACGACCTCCACCCCTCCACCGGAAGAGTCACCTCCCCGGCGCTGGGTCTAACTCGACTAGTCATATGTCATAAACCTTTATTTCTGCTGGCTCCTTTGATACAGTTACAGTACTAAGTCAGTAATCACTTCTCATGTACAGCGTAATCTGACGCGCGATGTCTCCCCACTCTCAAAAATCAACATATTGAGCTTGTGGAAATGTTCGTCGTGACTCCAGCCCTCAACAAGTTGCGCTCAGGCACTCTCTTTCTCCGCCTCACTGCCCTCTGCCATCGTCTCGTTACGTCGCGTGACGTAAGAGGGGGCGCGGATGTCGAGGGTGCCTTGCTCCTCGGCTACGAAAATTATCATCAGCATCAGGAAGAGTGAGAAAGTATCACAAGGGACGCACGCGTAGTATGCCAGAAGTATACGATAAGCCCCAATATGACCACAGCAAAAGAGATGAAATAGAGCCAGTATGGTTCAAAATGCTGCATAAGATACCGTTAGAGAATCGTCGTCACAATTGTAGGAAGCGAAACGCACGAAGAGGAAAAGTCCTGTGACGTGGTTCAGTCATATCTCAGCTCAGAAGCGAAATTGAAATGAAATGCGCACCGAAAAGCAGGCCATAAAAGTCGCTGGAGAGCAGGCTAATGTTGAAATATGCGGAGGAGGCGAGACGGTAGATCAAGGGCGCAAGGGTGTACAAGATGAACATCGCTGCGGGGCCAGGTCAGTTCAGTGTGGTGTAATCGGCAAAGCCAATGGTATACCCACCGGCCGTATAAGCGAACAAGAGCCCAACTAGTCAATCTAATATGAGCGCGCGGACTCAACACAACAGGAAGAGTGACAGACTGTTGCGACCGCTCCACGAAGCCTCCTTCATTTTGTGGTGTTCGATGATAGAGCCTTGAATAGCACTGATGATTGTGCCCCACATGCCGAGCTGACCGACGACTTCGTATAGCGGCGAACGGCGCACGAACAGTTCCTCGGTTGCGTTGGCTACGGAAGTTCTGTCAGCACCATCGGTGGGAGCTTTGGGTTGTTAAGACGTACTAAAACCATATAGGCTGGCGCCAACGATCATGAAGATGTCACCCTTACCCTTGCTCAGCGCAGTCCAGTCCTTATCAGTGATCCGATCAGAGGCCACGAGAAGGCCCAAGCCGCCCACACAGATCAAAATACCCTGCAGGGGCTGTGAGGCTGGGGGTTCAAAGTCATGGCGAGAAACGCACGAGGACTTGTGTCCAGTGATACTGCTTGCGGAAGTAAACGTACAAAAAGAACATGCATACAGGGATTGCCCATCTAGAAGAGGTTGAGTTGGGGCGTTACAGAGAGCCTACAGAGAGAGCTAGGACTCACGCATCGAGGAGCATGCACGAGAGAAGGTTTGTATATTGAAAAGCCTGTGGCGGTTCGGGTCAGCAAATCCACAGGAAGTACAGTTCTGGCAATCGGGCTAACCTTTACGACCAAAAAGTTGCCCTCGACGTCGCATGCGGCTAAAATGATATCTGCGCGAATATGAGCCATGCTCTCTGATGCGTGCGGGTATTCATGAAACATACATTTCCAGCCATCCCTGTAGAGCATCTTGAACCAGCCACCAAGGCCATCTACCCGCTCAGTGTAAGAAAGCGACCGTATTCAAAAGATGCAAGACATACACTGGTACATCGTGTAAGGTGTGTAGACCACGAAAAGGGAAAAGTATCTGATCGTAAGCACGTCAGTCTGTGGGAGTTCACATGCATCAGAGGAGGAAACGCTGTGTACAGGAAGATGGTTTGGGTGGTGGGCAACTGCCAGTTCCCGATCGACAACTCTTCGGTTGTGACGTTCGTGCATGTAATGCAAAGCGAGAGGACTTGGCCGCCGACGAAAGACAGGATGAAACGCCTCGTCCATAGACTTAAAAAGCGGCGCCACGAGCTGTGGCAGAAGGCACCGACAGAAGAATAATCGATCGCGGGGCGGGCGATGAATTGATGATCGTTGGTGAGGGGAGGGACCAACTCCTCGGGTGGGGACGTCGGCTTTGGTTTTTCATCGTAGACGGCACCAATGTAGGTGAGGGTGTGAGGGGGCTCGGTTTGGACCACGGACATGATGCCTGGCAATCTCTAGTCGCTGCTGGCAAAAAGGTGATGGACGCAACGAAGAGAGAAGAAGCGAGCTTGGTCGGCGATTCGTCTTCCCAGGCCAGGCCGATTCGGAGGGAGAAAATCAGGGTCCATCTTTTCCCTCCCCAGAGTCCAGCAGGTTATCTAGGGAAGGGCGAAAAATAAATACTAGAGCCAATAAGACGGTCAGACAGGCGTGCGAACACCCGATCCGTGGGCGAGATATCAGTAAGGTACGGTACGACCTTCGCTCCCCAAGGCACCGCTCACCTGCACATTGCTTCTTTCCCTCCACCTGCTACGAGTCCACAGCGACTCGGCGCTTTCCGATAGCCTAGGTAACTGACCCTCCAGCTACTCGTTGGATCGAAGGCCTGCTCCGTTGCTGCGACCTGGCTGTTGAAGGTTAACACCACGTTGACCGATGCTTGCCAATTGTCTTTTACTTGTTGACAACGCAGAGTCGCAAAGGCAAGCCGGCGGCGGTCGCGGCAGTGGCGTGGCAGTGTGCCAGATTTGGTTGGAGGTCCAGCGTGCATGGGAAATACAAAGTAGACCCGTGACCAGGCCACGACACCGCGAACAAGGCACGACAAGAGCGAAATCCGTACATACTCGGCCTGGCGCTACTCCGAGTCGTCTGCCGCCTGGTCCCCGTCCACCCTCAAAGCCACTAATCTGCTTCCAGCTATGTTCCCCACGTCCCTCAGTGCCCTCCTGACCTCCGCCACCCATTCCTCGCTGCCAAGCCGATGGACAACCCCCTTGCCGTCCCCCCCCTTTTCCCAGGCCTCGCCCATGCCGAGCTTCTCCTCCATCTCTTCCATTATCATCTTCCTGCTCCGGCCATTGACAAAGGTAATGTATCGCAGGCCCGGGTACCTGCGCTCGTACTCCTCGTTCAGTTCCAGGAGGCGGGCCAGCACCTCGGGGGGTGTCGCGTGAGCGGCCTGCTCGCTAGCGCTCAGGGCCGATAGGCCCTTGATCTCGCCGATTCGTGGATGCCCTCCGAGGAAGCTGGCCTGCTGTCCGTGCGGCCACCCCTCGAGCTCGCTTATCGCGAGGTCTATGAGCGCGTTGTAGGTGCGTCGCGGGATGCGGCTCCCGGGGTTGGCGACGATGGCGTCGACGGACGGCACGAGGAACTCGAGGAGCGCAGACGACGGCTCGAAGAGCGTGGCGAACGCCTGCGCCAGGGGACCTTCCGGAGAGATGTCCCCAGACGCGTAGATCTCTGAGACGGGAGGGAGGAGAGGCTGCCCAGCCATGGTCTTGTCCTTTGTCTGCAGTTGCCCGCGGGGCCTTTCAGAAGAGCATTTATTTCCTCGTTCTCGCCGGCACACGCTTATACCGGTATCGGCAACCCGGCCCGCCCTTTCCGCCCCAGCCCCATCGGATCATTGTTCATTAATTTTATCAAAACGGGGACGTCATATTGCATCCGCATCGCCGGCGTGACGTTAGGACGGTCGAACGTGCGGAGTGCGGAGTAGCTTGAATCCTACGAGTCGTCTGCAGGCCTTGCAAGCTGACCGCAGACGGCGAATTGGCGCCTAGTACCAACTGGACAGACAACAGACGGACAACCGTTGGCAGGTTCCCGGGTTTTCCTGTCCCCAGCAATATCCAGCATTTTGGAAGTCAGGGCCCGCCTGCCGTGTCCCATCGGTGTCAAGCCCTGCCTGTCGCTTGGCC
>WTXF01000483.1:0-17123 GCA_022496215.1 Russula brevipes | reverse complement strand
CATCTCGAAATAGGATGAGAATGCCGGTAGTATTCGCATTATTACCTGCGACATCACAACGTAGATATGATTTACAGTGTACGATTGAAAATTTCAATTCTACCTTCGTACTATGACAATGACTGAACAGTGTGATGATTCCCTGTTGCTGATACATTCTAGGATGGTGTCTGGCCATCGTTGTCCGGTGATGTTGAATCTGCGCCCTGCTCGAGAAGCATTGGAATAACTTCCACATGTCCGCCGTCCGACGCAAAGTGGAGTGGTGTCCAGCCGTCGTTGGTCTGTGCGGTCGGATCTGCGTCCTGCTCGAGAAGTATTCGAATAACTTCCACATGTCCGCCGTCCGACGCAAAGTGGAGTGGTGTCCAGCCGTCGTTGGTCTGCGCTGTCGGATCTGCGCCCTGCTCGAGAAGTATCCGAATGGCTTCCACATGTCCGCTGTCCGACGCAAAGTGGAATGGTGTCCAGCCATGGTTGGTCTGTGCTGTCGGATCTGCGTCCTGCTCGAAAAGTATTCGAATAACTTCCACATGTCCGCCGTCCGACGCAAAGTGGAGTGGTGTCCAGCCGTCGTTGGTCTGCGCTGTCGGATCTGCGCCCTGCTCGAGAAGTATCCGAATGACTTCCACATGTCCGCTCGACGACGCAAAGTGGAATGGTGTCCGGCCGTTGTTGTCCTGTGCTGTCGGATCTGCGCCCTGCTCGAGAAGTATCCGAATGACTTCTACATATCCGCTCGACGACGCAAAGTGGAATGGTGTCCGGCCGTCATTGGTCGGTGCTGTAGGATCTGCGCCCTGCTCGAGAAGTATCCGAATGACTTCCACATGTCCGCTCGACGACGCAAAGTGGAATGGTGTCCGGCCGTCGTTATCCTGTGCTGTAGGATCTGCGCCCTGCTCGAGAAGTATCCGAACGACTTCCACATGTCCGTTCATCGACGCAAAGTGGAATGGTGTCCAGCCGTCGTTGGTCTGTGCTGTTAGATCTGCGCCCTGCTCGAGAAGTATCTGAATGACTTCCACATGTCCCCTGTCCGACGCAAAGTGGAATGGTGTCCAGCCGTAGTTGGTCTGTGCTGTCGGATCTGCGCCATGCTTGAGAAGTATCCGAACGACTTCTGCATGTCCCCTACCCGACGCCACATGCAATGCAGTCGACTCGTTGAAGGCCCGAGAGTGCACGTCCTGTGAGGGCATGATCACCAGGAACTCCACAATTCTCTCTAAGCCGCAAAGAGCTGCGTAATGCAGGGCCGTTCCTATGGGTGTCAATGACCTTCCGTCCCGTGGTTCTCGCCCCCACCGATCTAATTCTGGGTCGTATATCCATAACCAGATCCCGAGATGTGGTTTACTCGGGTCGAACAGCCGTTTCATTCCTTCTTCCGCGTTTGCTGGAATAGTCTCGAATTGGGCATGGTCCACCCAATGCTCGGCAGCGTATTCGGCCAGGGGGAACTTCTGCAGGCTATCTTCAGTGATGCTTGCATCCAGGTGCAGCAGAATGCCCAGACATGCTTGCGCGACAACGGTATGAGCGGATGTCAAGGAAATGTGGTAACGGCGGGATAAGTTGTCACTTGTTTCGGTAAGGCGGGTGGACACGAGGAACTCCTTCACCGAAAAGTGACAGAATTGAATCACTGGTGAACTTTGTACATCATGGACAACGGAAAGTAAGCTGGAACATGTAGAAAGAACCGCATCCAATGGATCTTCCGAGCGCCAGCCCTCGTGGAATTTCGGAATCTGTCCTGCCTTGAAATCGAATGCGAGAAACTCAGCGAGTTCCTTCAAACTGAGTGGGCGGGAAGCCACCGCCACGCATTGGAACAAACGGAGGGCAAATTCCCAGTCTGCGTTATTGATCTCCCGCAACGTTCGCCGATATGTTTCGTCGAGGGTCTCTGGTAATTCAGCTAGCGCTTGCCGGATACATCCTGGGTGGCAACCACGGAGGTAGACCTCCTGACAATAGACCCATCGGAACCTACACTGCCAGTATCAGCAACTCCTCAACCTTTTGGTGTTTATTCCTTACATCCCGTTAGCCTCTCTTGTCAGGACGTCAATCACCATTTGCTTGTCCTCAGCTTTCCACCGTCGGTTTTTTGGATCCTCGCCAATGGCCGACTTGATATAGTTCTCGATGTCGTTTATTTGTCCGCCCTCGTCATGTAGGGAAACGGAGTGGCAAGTCAAGGGGTCGAGTGCCATCCTGATGTCCATCTCGGGTCGACTAGTCACACAAATGCGGATATTAGGAAGGTTTGTGCTGACAAGCTCCTCCACAAGCTTGAGGACTTTTTCGCGGGGGGAAGGCCTATCAGACGTATCTGGACATTCATCCAGAGCATCCAGGACTAGGTAGATGGGTGCTTGCCCCGGTAATTTCAGTAGTTCCTTTAAACATTGGATTAGCGCGTCGTCTCTGGGCTGTTGCGAGCCATTTTGGTGCTCCGAGTGGAATTTGGAAAGAATCGCGCAATAAGAGTCGGACTGGTGACAAAGTTGAACAAGTAGAGATGAGAGCAGCCCACGCATGCGCTTCTTTTCTTCCTCCCTAAAGTCGCAATAAAAGAACGCAAGCGAGGCGAGCCCAGACTTCCGCATGGTGTTAATATCCTCGATAATTGTAGAGCTAGCCAACGGAATAAGTTCCTAAAACAGAAATATCGAAAGAAATAACGTACCAGATAATGCTCTTTCCCGCCCCCGCTATGAAAGGTGAAGGCCATCAGTCTTGGCAAGATCATAATGGGCGAGCGACAACTGACGTTTTCCATGGATCCATAAAAGGGGACTTCGTGCAGGCGCTTTCCATTGCGAGAATGTGTCGCCCTGAAGGAACCACTTCGCGGTCCCTTCGTGGCGCAAGTCGCAGGCGATATTATGGTTGTTCCACGGATCAGGAGGAGAGAGCCAATTCCAAACATCATGCTGTGACTTGTCACCTGCCAAACAATCTCAGACCTTCTAGTCGAAAAAGGCAACAGTTCGATATAACCGACGTTTTGACTTGTTCATGTCGCTTGCGACTTGCTGCATCGTTTCTATCCCTCGATCAGACACGGTACCAGCTTATTGAACCAATAAAACACACCAAGGGCAGCCCTCACGGTGTCAATCGATAGCGTCCCGTCTAGCGGGAGTGAGGCTCAGCAGCCGGCGGTGACAAGTCATGTACGTTTGCTCACCGTCCATGAACACCTTCATGTTTTGCATGAGACCATAGACCACCTCCAGAGTCTGCGCTGCTGTCGTACGGGCCTCGTCCTGAGTGAGTCGATCCAGCCTTTGCAGCACCGCTTCGACCTCATTATCTCCCAAAAGCTTCTTTACGAATTTTACTGCGCTGCGTTCAGGTCAACCGGGTCATCAACGAAGTTGAGCTTACTTGGCCGCTTCTGTTTAATCTGTTTTGTCGCCAGGGCGAGAGTCGAAAGCAGCTCCACCAATATTCTTACGATGATTTCCGCCATCGCCACCGTTGGAGAGATTTTGGTGTATATATCAAGTCGACAGAGGAAACGTTCGATGGACTCGAGCAAGTCAACCAGGAAATCGTAGCTCGCACCAACATCCTTGACCGCCTGATAGATCTGGATGTCACAAATACACTCGTCGGGACAGAAGAAGGGCACGTACAACAAACAGGACAGCGATGCCCGAAAATACGGCTGTTGCAGGTGGGAACGACTGCAGAATAACAATCAGAGAGGTAGAATACTGGTCAGCACCCTGAAACGTACCATACTTACGACGTCGCCGAGGGTGGTGCTGCTTGAGAGTACATGGATGGCTGACACGGCACTCTTTAGCGACTTTGTGATTCTGCCCTCGCTCCCCCGAAATTCAGTAAAGGCCTGCGCTTGCTGTTGAAGAGCAGTGAGAACGGAGTCGACTGTATTACAACACTGGAGTTGCTCGGCGAGTGGGTGAATGGCCAACGTTGTGCCCGTCTGATCCTCGTAGTCTTGCAAGGCGCGCTCGAACAGCTCTCGGAAATGAGAGGATTGTGAGTGATCCGTCATATTGGAAACGGCGGAGAAATATAGGCTTGGGGAAGAGAGATGGACCTCTGTGAGGAAATAACGGCTGGGCGGAAGGACAAGGTGGTGGTGGGTTGGGAGGTGGGACGAGGACACTGCCTCCCATTGATTATCGATTGTTGATGGCAAATGGCAAGCAGTAGTCTTGTTCTAGTCTCGTTCCCAGTTCAACAGACTCTGTCGGAGAATGTCGGAATGATAATCGGACTCTGAAAAACACAACGAGAGCAAGAGTTTTATTAGTCTCGGTTCCATCCGTTGAACTCAGCTAGCGGAGATTGAAACTCGCATGTATGAATGTGAGTCCAACGTCTGGTGTGTTTCTTTTCTTTCTTTTTTTTTGAAAACGCTTCTTTATTCCCACACACAAATAATACAGATAGTACGCTATGTGCGGGAGGAAAAGGGTGTGGAGTAGCGTGAAATATCAGCTCTACACCATGTGTTATAGCCGGCCAACTAGGGGCCGGTTTGTGACTTGTGAGGAGAAAATGCGTTTATGCACGCACCGGGGTGGCAGTGATATTCCACTTCGTCTCACTACCACAGAACTCTCAAGACCTCGCTCCTGGGACAACATTATCTGATACCACGCCCTTGAGGCGAGACATTGCTGGCAGCGCGACGCACACCTCCACACCTCCAAAAAAAGGCTTCAGAATGTTACGTAGACATGACATTCGATACTCCGAGTATCGAATGTCAGGCGCCTTTTTGTCCGTTCCAGAGAAATTCAGGGACGAGCTTTCCCAGAGCGTTCGCACGGTTGGTGGTGATGAGGCACCTCTCGATGCGAAGCACCCTCAGGGGGACCTTGCACGCCCTTCGCAATCGGAGCGTGGCCGAGAGGGCGTCGTACAGGACTTTAGGGCGCCCGGGTTCGCCAAAGCCCAGATCGCTTAAAAACAGGGAAGTCAGCTTTGGGAAAATGGGCACGGGCGTGCCCGAGGTGGCAGCATTGCTGCTGGACGCGGGCGCTGGGACCCCTCTGTTGTCGAGCTTCTTTTTTCTCCCTTTCCCGTCGGACGGTGCTTTCTTGGGTTTTGGAGGAGTGAGCCCTTTCAGAAGGCCACTTGTCCCGTGCCCAGTGGCCTCGATCGTGGTGAGCTTCGCACAGTGTTGAAAGAGCTCTCCCCAATTAACAGATCCGTCCATGTCGGGAGCGCCGATGAACAGATATTCGATGTTTGAAATCGGTAACATACTGCATACTCGGCCAAGAATGTCCACACCGTCGTCGACCTCGGGCAGTGCACCGAATGACAGAGCAAGCGCAGCGACGCCGTTCACATCAGAGATAGGGAGGTGAGTGTACGCGACGAATTTTATGAAATGGTCCATGGGGTAAAAGGTAACCCCGAAGTACTTCATTTCGACGGAGGCGGGGTCGTGGAAGTGCGCTGAGACGAGAGGAAGTAGATGATGGTCGTTATGAGTGGCCGTATTCTCGGAGGTACAACGCATGTGAAGTGTTGTAGAGGGAGGCAGCTTGAGAATTTTCAACAAGTTCGTAACGCGTGAACTTACACCACCAAGGGACAGATATGAGAGGCGAGGAAGATGGATTGCCTGTACATGCGGTCGTGTGATATCGTGGGGTAAGCAGGATCCAAGGACCAGAATCTCCAACACCGGACAATTGATCAGGAGATCGATCAACGATTTTGAGTCGCCAAGTGAGGGTCCGTCAGCAATAGACCTCCCCAATAGGGTGATTTTTAATTGTGTTAACTGGCCACAAGGAATAAATGACCAAGGAACGCGGACTTGGGACAGGGTGAACGTCCGAAGTTTCGGGGCCACCCGTTTGAAAAACGGCGCCCTGAGAAAGGTGATAGGAGAGGCGAGCGAGATGCTGCTAAGCTCGAAATGCTCCATGGCAGGAGCTTCCAGACTGCAAATCTCCTGGACGCCGTCACCAAAGTGGGGCGTGCCCAGGCCGCGGAGGCGGAACTCGTGTGTATGCACGAAGTGCGCGGTGAGCATGGCCAGTGTCTCCGCATTCGGCGTCCCGCAAAAGTCAACTGTCAGCGGCGCGTTCCGCGCGCGTGCGAGCATCTCGGATATCCATGCGGTGCTCCGGTAGCCCGAGATCCTCGCCCACAGCGACGAGTCGTCCAGCGCGACCTGGCGCCAGTGACGGCACACCTGCGTGACACCGATCCATCTGAAGTTCTCCATTCTGAACCAGGGCCACTCGGCGAACGCGACGATGTGAAATATCCGTGAGAGCACCTCGAGAGGCAGAACGGAAACCGGCGCGAGCGTGTTGCGACGCGTGAGCAGCGTGCGAGTGAGAAGGATTGCAGAGTCTATTTCTCTATCGACTGTGGAGAGCGCCACGGCGCGCGCGCTGGACGTTCGTACGACGGATCATGATCGAAATTGATTCGAGAGGGATTCGAGGCGGGTTAATAGTACGTCAGAGAACATGGGCTAGAACATCAGTCAAAGCAGACACGTATAGGACATAGGTATTCCCACCTCTCGTGGAGGAAAGGGGCAGTGGTGTCACTGTGCGTCATTAATGGTGATGTGCTCTGGGCATGGCTCGGATGGCGTTCAGCGATCTGCCTCATGATGAGCTCGTGGTTGAGAGCGGTTCGGGTCGACATGGATTGAAAGTTACTTCTGAACAGTGAACGGGATGTGCATAAGTTCAAATGCTGTCACGCTGTGCCAGTGATCGTGGGGAAACATAGTTGTGAAGCTCCACGGCCCGGTGAATGTCTGGTGTCCCGCCAGAGCTCACTAGCGCTCACTAGCGCTCACTGCCCGCCAAACCGTAAACCCAAAAAGATCTCAGACACTAATGCACTAACACTGGCCACTGCATGTAAGAACCCCTTTCGTCCCGATGGACCATTCCTCAATGCCGCCACCCGCCAACTCAGAGAACAAACCGGCGTCGGGACTGACGTGTTCTCAGGCTGACACCTGACCCTGGCTCACTATCGGCCCACTGCCCATCCTTCGGCATGCCGTATCTTCAGTTCCCTCAGAGACTTTGATAAGTGTTGGCATATACCACGTCTCACTGTCTGGAGCCAAAAGCATCATGTCCTTCACTCACGCGATTATTTTCTCTGTCGATGCCAGTGTTGACTGTCGGAACAATGTACGAACACGTCTGGACCATTCGTCAAGCTTGTCAAGGTCGAGGCATCTGACTCACTTTCAAATCCCGCCATCATCCCGGGAGACAAGAGAGATAACTAGGTGCTACATGACAGAGATTCCGTACAACCGCCGCTGGGTGGGTGGTTGACATCTTGCAACAGAAAAAAAAAGCACCAGTTGATATCGTACATTCGATTTCCAAAGAAAAATCTTCTAGGACATGCACCGCGACCGCTTCGAGTGCCAAGAAGCAGAGCGAAGTAAAAGACCCAAACGGTCCGTACTCGACTGAACACGCTGCTGTACTAGCCCAGTGGTGGTGGGAGTACTAGGGTCACTCGCCATCCATCTGGATAGTCCTCCCACCACTCCCACTCGGCTTGTGTGGAACCGACAAATCAGTTTCCTCACCAATCTTCAGTGCCGACGTCCGAGAGGTCGCCAAAGTCGTCAAATTCATCGAGCGAGGCGCCTTTGCGCTCGTTCCAGAGAAATTCCGGGACGAGCTTTCCCAGAGCGTCCGCACGGTCGGTGGTGATGAGGCAGTTATCGATGCGGAGCATCCGCAGGGGGGCCTTGCACGCCCTTCGCCATCGGAGCATGGTCGAGAGGGCGTCGTACAGGACTTCAGGGCGACGCCCGGGTTCGCCAAAGTCCAAATTCTTTAAAAATAGGGACGTCAGCTTTGGGAAAATAAGCACGGGCGTGTCCGCAGTGACAGCATTGCTGCTGGACGCCGACGCTGGGGCCCCTCTGGTGTCGGGCTTCTTTTTTCTCCCTTTCCCGTCGGACGGCGCTTTCTTGGGTTCTGGAGGAGTGAATTGCTTCAGAAGGCCGCTGGCCCCGCACCCAGTGGCCTCGATCGTGGTGAGCTTCGCACAGCGTTGAAAGAGCTCGCCCCAATTAATAGATCGGTCCATGCTGGGAGCGCTGATGGATAGGACTTCGATGTTTGAAATCGGTAACATACTGCATACTCGGCCAAGAATGTCCACACCATTGTCGACCACGGGCAGTGCCTCGTATGACAGAGCAAGCGTAGCGTCACCGTTCACATCACCTTCAGAGACAGGGAGGTAAGTGTAAGCGGCGAAGTTTATGAAACGCTCCATGGGGTGAAAGACAACCCTGAAGCGCTTCATTTCGACGGAAGCGGGGTCGTGGAAGTGCACTGAGACGAGAGGAAGTAGATGATGGTCGTTATGAGTGGCCGTATTCTCGGAGGTACAACGCATGTGAAGTGTTGTAGAGGGAGGCAGCTTGAGAATTTTCAACAAGTTCGTAACACGTGAACTTGCACCACCAAGGGACAGACATGAGAGGCGAGGAAGATGGATTGCCTGTACATGCGGGGGTCGTGTGATATCGTGGGGTAAGCAGGATCCAAGGACCAGAATCTCCAACACCGGACAATTGATCAGGAGATCGATCAACGATTTTGAGTCGCCAAGTGAGGGTCCGTCGGCAATAGACATCCCGGATAGGGTGATTTTTAATTGTGTTAACTGGCCACAAGGAATAAATGACCAAGGAACGCAGACTTGGGAGAGGGTGAACGTCCGAAGTTTCGGGGCCATCCCATTGAAAAACGGCGCCCTGAGAAAGGTGACAGGACTCATAGGAGAGACGCGCGAGACGCTAAGCTCGAAATGCTCCATGGCAGGAGCTTCCAGACTGCAAATCTCCCGGATGTTGTCATAAAGGTAGGGCATGACCCGGCCGCGGAGGCGGAACTCGTATGTATGCGCGAAGTGTGCGGGGAACATGGCCAGTGTCTCCGCATTCGGCATCTCGAGCAAGTCAATTGCCAGGGGCACGTTCCGCGCGCGTGCGAGGATCTCGGATATCCATGCGGTGCTCCAGTAGCCCGAGATCCTCGCCCACAACGACGAGTCGTCCAGCGCGACCTGGCGCCAGTGACGGCACACCTGCGTGACACTGATCCATCTCAATTTCCCCGGTTTGAACCAGGGCCACTCTGCGAGCGCGACGAAATGAAATATCCGTGAGAGCACCTCGGGAGGCAGAACGGAAACCGGCGCGAGCGTGTTGCGACGCGTGAGCAGAGTGCGAGTGAGACGCATTGCAGCGTCTATTTCTCTATCGACTGTGGAGAGCGCCACGGCGCGCGCGCTGGACGTTCGTGCGACGGATCGGAATTGATTCGAAAAGGAGAGATTCGAGGTGGGTTAATAGTACGTCAGTGAACATGGGCCAGAGCATCAGCCAAGGAGACACGTATAGGGCATATGTATTCCCACCTCTCGTGGAGGGAACGGACAGTACTGATCTGCCTCATAATGAGCTCCTTGTTAGGAGCCGTTCGGGTCGATCTGGATTGAAAGTTACTTCTGAGGATTTCAGATGCTCGCACTCGGCGCGCTGTTGCTAGTGTGATTGTGGAAAACAGACTGAAGCGCCCGGACAATCCCGAGCAACGAGCTCACTGGCTTCCTCAGGCTGCCCGCCAAACATACCCGCATAAATTTACCTATCCTCGTTGCATCGGACGCTAACACTGGCCATGTAAGAACCCGCCTTTTTCGTCCCGATGGACCATCCCTCAATGCCGCCATCCGCCAACTCAGAGAATACCGTCGGGACTGACATTTACTGAGACCTGAACCCTGGCTCACTATCTGCCCATCTTTCCGGCATGCCTTGTCTTCCCTTGGAGACTTTGATAAAAATAAGGTGTTGGCACACCATGTCTCACTGTCTGGAACTAAAAGTGTCATTTCCTTCGCTCCTCACGCGCCTCACGTACACAGAGATGATTGGGCCATCTTTGTTCTTCATAGATTATTTTCCCTGTGGATGTTGACTGTCGGAACTCGGAACAATGTACGGACACATCTGGGCCACTTGTCAATACCAAACAACCTCTAGATCCGCTGAAGTAAGCACAATAACCCCCATTCAACAAAGACTAGACACCGGGTCTGTTCCTGTTCGCTGCTAAATCTCAAAGGGATTTCGGGGTGATGTCGAGGTACGAGACAATTGAGATCCCTTTCAGCAGTTCTGAGAACACGAGGCAGTCCAAACATGACCGGCCTAAGATGTGAACGCCATTGTCAAAGCTCAAGGAAGATGCCTCGTTCCCATGGAATCCACGTGTGGTTGTGGGTACTCATGACTGTGGATGCCAACCCGCAAGCGAACACCCAAGGAAGCGCCCATCCTCTGTTAAAAGGGCCTCGTCGACATCGCCTTCCACAAGCTCCGTCGTTTCTCATTCCACGACTCCGATTACCAGGAAAAACCCCAACAGCCAACACCACATGGATCCTATCCACACAGCTCCTGCCAATGATACCACTTTCTGGTCCCGTTTCCAACAGGAAGAGGATTGACTTGAAGCAGCTATATGGTCTGAACTCACGGGTTGTGTACCACCAGTGCCAAAATTCAGCTCGGTCCTCAGTAGTTCCGTCACGGTGAGCACTAATTCCCTGGTGTGTAAAATTTTATTCAGTTCACTTCCACAGGACAACGACTGGGGCGCGCCACCTACATTCGAAAACGCCTCAAGTGGCGGCACTACTCCCACTTCCCTCATGGACCCCATGAGTTCACAGTGCCCAGTCATTGACCAAAGGTATTGGTTCATGGCCACCCATCGTAGGTCTCACTCCTCCCTCCGCCTCGGGCTTGTGTTTATACAACCGAAAGCTTTTACAGAAGTAGATCCAATTGCACCCCGGCAGAGCAATGCTTCCTGGACCAGTTTGGGCCCTTCCCCTACTCGGCCTGTGCCCAAACCACACTTTGTGAGTACGAGTCACTGAAGTCCAAAAACCCTTCTCACCCCGTCGACTTGTGCAGGGTTCCATCCCCAGTAGTTCTGGAGTACCTGTCGCTGCATCCCAGGCCGAATTGCCCTGGTCCTTAGAGCCCTGCTTTGCCAGTGATATGAGCGTGATGGCACCATGTTTTGAATTTGCTAGCAATACTGTCACTACACCGTGAGTATCATCTCCAATTTTGTCTCTTACTTGTAAGGCTGACACATTCACCCGGTTGACAACAGCAGCCATACCTGGGGGTCTGCCGAGTATCGCACACTTATTAACCTCGACATGGTGAACGTCGGAAGTGGCCAGGCATTGTCAGGCGCCACGAACATGGTGCCGTCGCCAAGAACGGTTCTCGGGAAACATCCTCGTTGTTCAGCTGGAACCGATGTTGATGAGGTCGAGGTGGTGCACGACATCACATGCAAGAGGGCCAAGAAGAAGATGACCACCAGCGGGGTTGTGGCGGTGGCGGGGTTCACAAGTAGGACCCCCCAAATGCTTGCCGCCAGGGCCCCAGTTAGGACAAATAGCAAATCCCAGGCAGTGGGACATGGAGCCAGGAGGCTCATGACTCTAAGCGCGCAAGGAGTTTACAATCAATCCCAACCAGGGCCAAGCATCCAAGAGTCGGCGGTCACAACCGCGCAAGAGCTGCTGTCATGGGAGGAGAGAGGGGATGGAGCGGCCTGGCACCACGCGGCTGGTGCATCACAGCAAGTTTACAACGCGGAAGAAGGAAAGCCGGAAGCGACAGAGCGCGATCTCTTTCGAATTCCAAAACGGCTCACCAAGAGGCACAGGGCTCTCCTCAAGGCTACCTCAGAGGAATGGGCACGTGGCGCGGTCAGTGTCCTGAAATGCCGGCTCTGCCCCCACGCAGGACTCAGCAAATGGGGAGATTTCCGAAGGCATTGCGACACCATGGAGGCACACCCTCTGAACCTGTTCTTTTGTGACTTCTGTGGAGACTTCTTCGGGCGCGACGATGCACTGCTGCGACATTGCAGGAAGCGGCCTCCCTCCTGCCTCGAGTCGAAACTCAGTGCGGAAATGGTCCTCGCTAAGCGTAAAGAGACAGAGAAGGAACACGTGATGTTCCAGAGGGAGCTGGAGGACTGCTTGAAGACTAACGGCGAGATTAGAACACCGTTTGCTCAGAGAATCAAGGAGAAGAACCCCGGCTGTTCAAAGAGGGGAAGTAGGCAGCAGAGTCGCCTCAAGGCCCACACGTTGCGGTCCTAAGAAAGTGTATACTGTCAGCACGATTTGAATGTGATTTACGTTTTTTTTTCATGAGTTTTTGTGTACTTGCTGTGCTCTGTCTCGTTGCTTGTTTGCTTTCGATTCGCGGCCTATACATAATGATTATCCTCATCCGAACGGACTCTGATTACGCACCCTGTGTCCCATTCATTTGTTTTTTGCACAACCATGGGAATAACAACGGGGGAAGAGACGAAGGAACAGACCATGGATGATCGATGGATAAGACGTGTTCTTAAAATACGCGTCGGGGTTCAGCGCGTTCTGCGTTCAGCATGGCCACGCGGCTGCAAGAGAACTCTCGCTCCAAGCGCTGAAAATCGGCCTCTTCCTTCCACATCATGGGACACCACAAGCTTTACACACACACGCTGTACCAATCACACGCGATCATGCAATCATGAGCCACACGCAAGCACACTCCCATTAGTACCACAAGGCAGCCGGAGCAACCGATCGATTCTTGGATCGACTGTCTTCTGGGAGCTATCTTTATGGGGACGTGGACACATCGACCACGTCGTTGGACTAACAAGCGTCAGAGAGGGAATGGGAAACAGTGTGGGAGTCTGGAGGTTTGAAGGAATCATTAATCATTTTTGGAGGAAGACATAAAGGTGCGTCTCCACCAAAATCACTCGGATCAAAGTAACGTGCGCCACTGGTGCGCTGCCCCGCGAAGCAGTGATTGTGCATCCTCTATGTACCTTTGATGACCGTAAACTAGTGTCACTATCCCACGTAGTGCTGTACGAGTACCGGTCAGACACCTGCGTCACTGCAGTGGTGGTCATAGAAATGGCGATAGCAGTCAAACCGCCCACCAAGTACATCGTCTCCTGCATCACCAATTGTGCTATCACCTCAGGTAAAGGGACCTATGGTCTGCCGTTCTTGGCCCGTGTTGTCGAACATTCTGTGATACCGAGTCCCCTTTCATACCGAGAACAGCGAAAGCAGGGCTGTTACCTTGCAGGGGAGATCCAAAGGGTGTGCGGACACGCGTTGGTTACGGGTCGGTTCTCTTCACGCGACATGACTACGCAAGTCAGCACCCCCGAGACATTCACACATCGCAGCTCGAAGATATCAGTACCAGTACTAGGTGTATATGACCAAATTGCAGAAGGAGACACGTCCCAGGTCGAGAACATCCTTCCACCCGAGCTCGCAGAGGTCGCATTCGAGGTCTTGCTAAAAGAAGTGGCATGGAACGTTTTGCATCATCGAGGTCCGTTTGCCCTCACCTTTTCACAACACGCCTCCCGTGTCCGCGACCCGCACACACGTCGAGCGCGCGCTGCAGTACCAGGTGAATCACGTGCTCATCCAACTCTACCGCACAGACGCGGACTACATCTCGGAGCACTCGGACAAGACGGTCGACGTCGTGCGTGGCTCGCGCGTCGTGAGCCTCTCGCTCGGCGTGCGGCGCACCATGACGCTCCGGACGAAGAAGGACGCCGCAGCGGTCGGGGCTGCTGCCACCGTGACTGACGGCGCGGCGCGGCGCACGACGCAGAGCGTCCCGCTCCCGCACAACTCGCTCTTCGCCATGGGCCTCGCGACCAACGCGTGCGGGATGCACGGCGACAAAAGCGGCCGGAGGAGACCAAGGATCCGGTCGCGCGGCGCGCGCATCAGCTTGACGTTCCGCCACATCGGCACCTTCCTCACGCCTTCCTTACGTCCCTCCTCCTCTTCGAGCCCTGCTGGGTAGGATCAGCAGCAGATCATATTTGGACAGGGCGCGACGGGAAGGACACGTGCAGAGGCGCGGCCCGTGGTGCACGGCGGTGAGGAGCCGAAGCGTCTGCTCGGTGCGTTCGGCGCGGAGAACCACCAGAGTGAGTTCGATTAGGAAAAGGCGTACGGGCAGGGTTTCGATGTACTGCACTTTACCGCCGGTCCCGCCGCGTCGGTGTAGTATAAATCTGCTCGGGCTGTCCTCCCGGTGCATTTGCTCCCAGCTGCGTTCGCTTCTGCTGTCCTTCACATGCTTGGCTACTGAGAGACCGACCACTTCATCTATGCACAGTGACATTTACCTCCGAGAAGAACGAGACCTTCAATTGCACATAACCAAGGGCAAGCAGACAGCTTGGTGCCACTGTTCAGGACGCTGGCATATTATGGATGACGCTCTCTCTCCATCCATTAAGAGTTTTTGTGCTTCTCTTGCAACGCCTCGATCTTGACGGTTGACTTGGGCGCTTCCTCTATGCACACGCGCCAAGCGCGCCAACGAGCGGTTCTACGCGTATCTTCTCCGCCTCATAGTTGCACCGCCCTTCGCTCTGTGCACGAACATTCCTGACTCAGCTTCAGAAGGACTTCAGGGCCTACATTTGAGCGTCGGCCGTCAGTCAAGTGTGTCACGCACCCATCGACGATGGGGCGTGATACGCGCCTAACATCAATGACGTCGCATTTCTTCTGCGTCGCTGTTGCTGCCTTTTTCTCAGCCTGATGGCAGCTGTGAGTTACAGTATCAAGAAACCACGATCAGACGCACCATGTTAAGATGTCCAGCTGCGTCGCCGATTATGACATTTGACATTTGACGGTCCCTCGGCAATGGCCGTGTCATTCGCGTGCCTTCCGATTTTGGCTGCATGAGCCCCACGTTGGATATGTCCGCGCGTCATGTCGAGATGGCACATTGTGCAAACTGACGCTTGGAACCCGGAACTTGAGGCCAGAAGCATGAAGAGTATGTACCGTCCGGGGAGAACGTCTGTGCAATCCAAGCACAAAATATATATGCTTTCCCTGGAGCGGTGGAGCCTTCACACTGGCATTCGCCTATCTTCATCTACAGGACGTCAACTCCCTTACTTCAAAGTCCTTTGCCTCCAGTGAAGCTATCATGTGAAGTGAGTGCTGCTCAGGCCGAAGCGTCTGATTCCAGGCATGACAAACTCTCTAGCCCGGGACATGTCGGGCGCAGGTTGTGTCCCGGTGCCCGTGATCGAGTGATCGGCCATCGTCATGTCCGAGACAATCCCACCATGTTTCTTTGAATATGTTGGAGTCAAGCCCACAGAGCAAATTCAAGAGAACGCACGGAGTAAGTATGCAAATTAGTGGGCATAAGCTCATGGCACAGGGCCGATGGAACACGGCGCAGTAATATCCAAGAGAGCGTACAGACCTGTGAGTGAATATGGCGACAGGCCGCACGGGCGCACAGTATAGAACTAAGTTACCGCATTTCTGGCAGCAGACAAAACGACCGTAGTGAGATGGCCCACAGCCTGGCCTCACTTGAGGATACAGCCATCATCTCGGGAGACGGCAGACGGAGATTCCGTACAACCGCCTCTTGGTGGACGATGGATGTCTGAAACGTAAATAAAAAAAAGCACCAGTTGACATCGTGCATTCGATTCCAAGGAAAGATCTTCTAGGACATGCATCGCGACCGCTTCGAGTGCCAAGAAGCAGAGCGAAGTAAAAGACCCAAACGGTCCTTACTCGACTGAACGCGCTGTACGAGCCCAGTGGTGGGGGAATAGAGTACTAGGGTCACTCGCCATCCATCTGAATAGTCCTCCCAACACTCCCCACTCGGCTTGTGTGGAACCGACAAATTAGTCTCCCAACTGATCTTCAGTGCCGACGTCCGAGAGGTCATCAAATTCGTCAAATTCGTCGAGCGGGGCGCCTTTGTGCTCGTTCCAGAGAAATTCCGGGACGAGCTTTCCCAAAGCGTTCGTACAGTCGGTGGTGATGGAGCAGTTATCGATGCGAAGCACTCTCAGGGGGCTTTGCACGCCCTTCGCCATCGGAGCATGATCGAGAGGGCGTCGTACAGGGGTTCGCCAAAGCCCATATTCCTTAAAAAAAGGGACGTCAGCCTTGGGAAAATGAGCACGGGAGTGTCCGCAGTGGAGCTGGACGCCGGTGCTGGGACCCCTCTGTTATCGAGCTTCTTTTGTCTCCCTTCCCCGTCGGACGGCGCTTTCCTGGGTTCCGGAGGAGTGAGTTCCTTCAGAAGGCCGCTTGTCCCGCGCCCAGTGGCCTCGATCGGGGTGAGCTTCGTACAACGTTGAAAGAGCTCGCCCCAATTAACAGATTGGACCATGTCGGGGCTGCTGATGGATAGAAATTCGATGTTTGAAATCGGTAGCATACTGGATACTCGGCCAAGAATTTCCACAACACCATTTCGACCCCGGGAAGTGCCTTGAATGACAGAGTAAGTTCAGCGTCGCCGTTCACATCACCTTCAGAGACAGGGAGGTAAGTGTAAACGGCGAAGCTTATGAAACGCTCTATGGGGTAAAGGACAACCCTGAAGCGCTTCATTTCGACGGAAGCGGGGTCGTGGAAATGCGCTGAGACGAGAGGAAGTAGATGATGGTCATTATGGTGGCCGTATTCTCGGAGATACAACGCATGTGAAGTGTTATGAAGGGAGGCAACTTACGCCACCTCGTTGGCTCGTAAAGTAAAGTGAAGTAAAGAGTAAGTCAGAGCCACACAACCGTAGATACAACAACATGTAAAGCACAGCCGCGAAGTGCTACGTGGGGTTCTGCACCCCAAGACGCACATAAATGGATTCGGAAAAAAAGGTAAAGGTAAATGCCAAACTCAACCAAACAGAGTGTCAAACGTAGGAAAACAGCCAAAGTCAACACTGTAACAAGGTAAAGAAGGTGATCTGGAAGCTCAAACGCCGCACTGGTGGTTGCGTGAGCCCGATGTGGGCTGTGCAGCAAGGACCTGCACACGGAAATGTGGCTGACATCAGTCAAAGCCACGTCACTGCACCCGGAGAACCCTCCTTCGGGTATCTTTTCTGGGACGCCACAGGTGTGCTCGTCAGGCAGTCTAGCGGTATAATGTATGCAAAGTCATCGAGGCCAGGGTCCGGT
>WTXF01000482.1:0-17123 GCA_022496215.1 Russula brevipes | reverse complement strand
GCCGGCACATACCAATATGATACCGACGCCCCTCAGGGCGGTGCCGGCCCCTACCAATATGGTTCCGGCATCTACCAATATTGTGCTGGCACCTACCAATATTGCACCAGCACCTACCAACGGTGTGCCAGGACATACAAATAAGGTGCCCGGCACCTACCAATATGGTGCCGGCACCTATCAATATCTCGCGGCACCTACCAATATCGTGCCGGCCCCTACCAATATCGTGCCGGCACCTCCCACTATGGTGCCGGCACCTACCAATATCCTGCTGGCACCTACCAATATGGTTACAGCAACCATCATCGCGGTGCCGGCACCTACCAATATTGTGCCAGCATCTACCGATATTGTACCGGCACCTACCAATATGGTCCCGGCACTACCAATATGGTCCTGGCACCAACCCATATGGTGCCGGCACCTACCATTACTTTGTCGCACCTACCAATGTGGCGCCTGGGCACCTACCAATATGTGCTGGCACCTACCAATATCGTGCTGGCACCTACCAACATCGTGCCAACACCTGCCAAAATGGCGCCGGTACCTAGAGAAATGATGCCGGCACCTTCCAATTTCACCGGCGACTAGAAATGGGTTCCCGCTCGCACCAAATGCGGTGCTCGGCACCTACCAATCGGTTGCCGGCACCTACCAATAGGGTGCCGGCACCTACCAATAGGATGCTGGCACCTACCAATAGGATGCTGGCACCTACCAATAGGATGCCAGCACTCTAACAACGGGGTGCCAGCACCCACCGATGGGGTGCCGGCACCCACCAACAGGTTGCCGGCATCTACCAATAGGATGCTGGCAATAGGATGCCGGTACCTACCAACAGGATGCCGGCACCTACCAAGAGGATGCGGCACACCGGTGGTAGGTGCCGGCACCTTATTGGTAGGTACCAGCTCCCTATTGGTAGGTGCTGGCACCTGATTGATTGGTGCCGGCACCCTATTGATAGGTGCCGGTATCCAATTGGCAGGTGCCGGCACCCAATTGGCAGGTGCCGGCACACCGTTGGTAGGTGCGGCAGCTCGTTGGGAGGTACCGGCACCCTATTGGCAGGTGCCAGCACCCTATTGGTAGGTACCGGCACCCTGTTGGTAGGTGCCTGGCACCCCATTGGTGGGTGCACACCCTATCGGTAGGTGCCGGCTTCCTATTGATAGGTGCTGGCACCGGATTGGCAGGTGCGGGCTCCCTATTGGTAGGCGCGGCATCCTATTGGTAGGTACCGCATCCTATTGGTAGGTGCTGGCATCCTATCGGTGGGTGCCAGCACCCGATTGGTAGGTGCCGGCACCCGCTTGGTGGGTGCTGGCCCCCTATTGGCAGGTGCCGGCATCCCATCGTAGGTGCCAGAATCCCGTTGGTAGGCGCCGGCATCCAATTTGTAGGTGCCGGCACCCCATTGGTGGGTGCCAGCACTCCTTGTTAGAGTGCCGGCATCCTATTGGTAGGTGCCGGCATCCTATTGGTAGGTGCCGGCATCCTATTGGTAGGTGCCGGCATCCTATTGGTAGGTGCCGGCATCCTATTGGTAGGTGCCGGCATCCTATTGGTAGGTGCCGGCATCCTATTGGTAGGTGCCGGCATCCTATTGGTAGGTGCCGGCATCCTATTGGTAGGTGCCGGCATCCTATTGGTAGGTGCCGGCATCCTATTGGTAGGTGCCGGCATCCTATTGGTAGGTGCCGGCATCCTATTGGTAGGTGCCGGCATCCTATTGGTAGGTGCCGGCATCCTATTGGTAGGTGCCGGCATCCTATTGGTAGGTGCCGGCATCCTATTGGTAGGTGCCGGCATCCTATTGGTAGGTGCCGGCATCCTATTGGTAGGTGCCGGCATCCTATTGGTAGGTTCCTTGGGTGCCTCACCTACCAATAGGATGCCGGCACCCACCACATGGTTACCGGCACCAACCAATGGGTGCCTGCACCTACCAACGGCGTGCTGGGTGGGTGCCGGCACCATTGGTCCATGCCGGGACCACCTTGATAGGCGCCGGGACCAAACTGGTAGGTGCCGGCATCGGGTTGGTAGGTGCCGGAAACAGACTAATAGGTGCCGGCACAGCATTGGTAGGAGCAGCACCCCGCTCGTCCTGCCATCTACCAATGGTGCCAGTGCCTACCTAGCGCCGTCACCCACCAATAGCACTAATTCTGCGGCATCCACAGCAGAAAGGATTTGCAAATTGAGCGCTTACCGCACATGGGTCATATGTATAGGCCCGGCCGAGCTCGGTTGGACCGTGTGGATCGTGGAAAACCCAGGCCCGGTCGGCCCGTATACATCGGTAGTTGACTGCCATATGAGGTGTGCAAGAGTGATGTGCGCATCGTTAAGTTTCTGCAGCTGCGGGAACATTGGGCTCGTTTCGTCCAATATGGTGCTTGTGAGGGAAATCCAAGTATTGAACGTGGACATTGAGCCCGCTCCTCCATAAATGTGTTTGAGTTCTTCAAATTTGAGTTTGCACGTTCCGAATTTGGACTCGTCTGCAACAAAGGTCCAGACGTCCTTCTGAACATACATTTCGAGGACACCCAAGATCATTTCCTCCACAGCGTCCCATTCTTTATCACCAGAGTCGGGACTGGAGGTAACGTGTTTGTGTTGTCCATTCATGTGGAGGAGCGCGACGAAGCGAGATGACCAAAGTGGCCAATTAGATCCATCCAGGATCTCGATCGCGGCTGCGGGCAGGAAACTAAGAGACAGCGCCATTGCTGCTAAGGTTTAATTTATGCAACGATTTGGTAATCTGGGTAAGAGGAGCAGTCAGACCCAGGGTCGAAGATTCAACAATACCCAGGCATATCAGCTGTCCACCCTGAATCATAGAGATCCAGTCCCTCGGTCCCTGCGCACAATGAATGTATGTACATCAGGAAAACGTCAAAATGCTGAATGCTTCTTAATGCTTCTTAATGCTTCTTTATTGCTCTTATTAAGCAGGGTGCCCTTCTTAATAAGCGGATAAGAGGCATTAAGAGGCATTACAGTAAGAAGCATTCAGCATTTTGCCATTTTCCTGATGTACTATCGTGTACTAGCTAGCGTACTGCAGTTGTGACGAGCCCAAGCGCTCAGGGGAGTGACTACCCCCGCCTTGTTATAGACCCAAAAACTGTGCCCCACGAGGAGGTCAAACAGCCAACCGTTCAGTAGGCAAATAGTCCCCGGGGCCTTCCACCCGGTTTCCTATCATGGCAGTAGGGCCGCATCCGGCTCGTCCGCACGTGCTTTTCCAGCGATCGCGCGTCCATTTCCCTGGGTTAAGTAATCATATCATATGTGATGAGTAAGTACTCGCGCTTTCGGGCCGAGAGAAAACTTGCGAGTGCTTCTGCGTCACGACGCTCCCTCACACCGCTTGTGGGAAGTCCGGATTAGGGACCCAGCCTACGCCAATCCACCGGCTCCAGAGACCGGGGAAGTGAGGTTATTGATAACAAGAAACAGAGGCTCGCCTTTATCGGGAGATATGTGTGATTTGTATAAGGGAGCTTGTGTGGTTAATCTTCTTTCTTTAGACTTTTAATTAAATCGGGCCAGGGCCCATAACCTGAAGAAGCGCAGCTAAAGTGATCAGACGCTAAGCTAAGCGTCAAGTAATTCAGTCTGGTAATCAGCACTGATATTGACTGGCGCAATTACCTAAGCGTCAAGTAACTACAATGCGCGTTAGTGTACTGTAATAGTAAACAAGTTAAAAGTTCATGCCTACGGCATGGGTCCAGCTGATGCCCATGCTTTCAGCTTGGCTCGTCGCTTCGCTCCTCACCTGCGCTTCCAGCATGAGCATCAGCTGGCCCCTTGCCTTTAGGCATGAACTCTAACTTGTCAGGGGCTGCGCCCCCGAACCCCCTGCGCACGCTCACTCAAAGTTACTCCAGTCTTCTTTATATACTCATTCCTGTATATACACTATTTACTTTAGTAACACTTCACTATATACTATGTTTTTGCTCTTTGCCTCAGGTACTCCTAAAGTCCAGATAGCCTTTATGTTAAATATAGATGTCACCCTTGACACTGCCACATAAAACTGCCCATGAGTAAACACAGGAGACCTCAGATCCAACCCTACATGCTTCACAGACTGTCCTTGTGACTTGTTGATGGTCATTGCAAAGCAGAGTCGCACAGGGAATTGCCTTCTGATGAACTTGAAGGCAATTTGATCTTCAGTGGGCTGGCAGTTGATCCTAGGGATGAACACCTTCTGTCCAGCATGCTCTCCAGTGATCAGTTCCACTTCTAGCACCCTATTCCTACACCTTGTTAGAATCCCTCTGGTCCCATTGCATACTCCATTTGCTGCATCTAAGTTCCTCAGAATCATGATGGGACATCCAATCTTGACCTCCAGTTTTGCCAGTGGAAATCCAGAGCACTTGATGGCATTGAGATACTCAACTGGATAGTTAAGTAAAGGGTCATCTTCGCCAGTTTGCTCAGAGGGTGGAATGTAGTCTGCACTACTAAACAGATGAGACTGGCCAGGGAACTTTTCAAGCACTTTTGTGTTCAGGGAGTCCACATCATCATTAAGGCAAGATAGGATGGTGCGCTGTGAGAAGTACTCAGGAGGAAGGTTGGGAGTGTCAATGCCAGGATAGATGGTGTCAATAAGAGAGCCCATAGTGTTTTCATCACATCTAAAGTTGTGTGGCAGAGGGGTGTTGCCCTGTTGGTCTATGTGCTTGCCCTGCCCAATATCAAGCTGCCATTTTGCAAACTCCCGCTCTGCTGGAATGTCTGTATTGAGGCGCATGTTCTGATGAAGGTGGAGAACAGTCATGGACCTCCAGAGGGTAGATCTCTGGATACAGGCACCCACAACCTGTGGCCTTGAACCCTGAATCACCACAGGCAGGATTTGCTGAAAGTTACCACCAAAAACAAAGGTAAGGCCACCAAAAGGCTTGTCACTGTTGAGCACATCTTTAAAAGTGCGATCCACTGTCTCTACAATATGGCGATGTTGCATAGGGGCCTCATCCCAGATCACCAAGGAAGTCTGGCGAATTAAATCTGCCAAGTGGGAGTTTTTGGAGAAGCTACAGATGGAAGACTCATGACAGGGAATGGGGATCTTGAATGTGGAGTGAGCAGTGCGCCCTCCTTTAAGGAGAAGAGCAGCAATGCCAGAGGATGCCACACAAAGGACAATCTTAAGCTGAGAGCGCAGATGATAACAGAGGGTGTTATAAAGGTAGGTCTTGCCAGTACCTCCAGGGCCATGAAGGAAAAATATCTCCCCTGATTTAGTGGTGATCGCAGTGGTGATTCTATCAAAGGCAGACTGCTGATCAGGATTAAGACTGGCAATACACTGTATAGCAAGTTGGGCCTGCTGTTCTGGATCATACTGCTGCTGCTCCTGAATGAGGTGGTTGCCCAAGATGTGTGCCCAATTCCCAACAACCTCTGGCATGGTAGTCCACTCTGCTAGCCTCTTCCCAGTTTGAGAAAGGAGTTTGTCTATGAGATAGAGCCCATAATCTTGTATCTGAGCATCAGAGGGTTCAGGGAGGTTTGGAAAGTGCAGAAGTTGATGTCTGAGGTCATCACAGATATGATGCCAAAAGGTGTCCCATAATGCCCTTGGATCAGCAGGGGTACAGTCACGCAGGATGGTGACAAAGAGATGGCACAGCTGTCTCCCTGTCTGCATGTCCTTTGCCTCTTGTAAGCACTGATGCCACTCATGGTCGTCCTCTAAGAGGCCACGCGCAATACAGGCCTCTCTAAAGGAAGCATGTCTGACTCCATCAAAGGTATAGAGGTCATCAAAAGAGGTGGCACCTCTAACAGAGGTAAGAAGGAGGCGCAAGTAGAAGCGCTCTCCAGAAGTGGGGTGGGCATGGTACATTCTGCCAACAGCAAAGCCTCTCTGCCTGACAGTCCACTTGTGTTGATCTCTGCTCCAGACCATCTTGGAAGGGAAATCCTGATAGAGGGTGTTAAGGATAACTGCATCTTCTGTTTCAGCATTGGCCTTGAACCATCCAGTAAGAGTGGTGTCCTTTGTCTGCTGCCTAGCCAATGCCTCCAGTATATTAACATCCTCCTCAGGATCCCAGTAGACTGGCTGCTCATTAGGGAGGTGGACCTGAAGGCGCACAACATTGGGGACCTGTTTCTGCATGGCAAAGAAAAAGAGGCGCCAATGAGCCTCACAACTGCTGATGTAGCGTGCATCCAGATACTGCTTGATTTCATCCCTACAGGTGCCAAACTCCATGGTGGTCCTATCATGGCCCTTGTACACATACTTGTAGATGTACTTGATGGCCTTGATAGAGGCAATAGACTCCACATTGATGTGACAGCGATATCTCCAGATGAGGTACCTGGAGTGGCAGACAACCCACTGGTTGGTGATCTGGTTGCCTCTGACTTCATGTGTCTGGCCAGTGTTGGAGCGCCTTGTACGTGCATAAGAGTCATCAGTCACAGAGGTGTGCTCCCTAAATGGCTTAGGAAAGCCCTTGGAACATTTGCCATTAACCATACAGGGGGCATTGGGATTTCGCTCTCCACAGGGTGTATGGACCATGTACCTCTTAATGAGTTCAAGAAGTTCAGGGTTGTCTTCAGGGAATTCAGAGGACATGAGACTGTCAATGTCTTCTGGAGAGCGCAACTTGGAATGAGGCTTGAGGAAGACAATGATGTGGGCATGAGGAAGGCCACGCTTCTGAAACTCAATGGTGTAAAGGAAGGCAGCGACTTCTCCCAGTACACCTCTCTTGATGTCAGATATGAGAGAGTTGAGCTTGAGATGGAAGACGTGAACCACCAAGTCAGGGCGATCAGGGGCAGATTGGCCTTGTAAAAGGGCCTGCTGAATCTCAGGCCAGGCAGGATTGGCAGTCATAGTGATAAAGAGGTCTCCTCCTCCAAAGAAGCGGTTGATGGCCAGGGCATCTTGACAGCGCTGCTGCATGTTGCGTGTACTGCCAGAAAAACTTGAAGGCAAAATGAGTCTTTTCCCCAACTCATTCTGGTCAGTGTCAGCATTGTTGGTCACAGCATCCACCAAACCCTGATAGACCTCAACACGCAGCTTGGCCTGATTGTGTCTGATATAGTTGAGACGACTTTGCTCTGCCACAGCCCATATTTCACATACAAACTCATGAAAGAGCATGCCAGTGAAAAAAAGATGATTGGACTCCCTGTTAGATGGGCGAGTGTGAAGGCGGTAGCGATAATACTGAGCCATGGTCATATGATGAGCATCATCATCCTCATGATATGTCAGATTGTGGTGCCAACCAAGCTGGCCAGTGGGAAAGAGAAGGACATAGCGCAATGAGGGATAGAAAGGATGGAGATCAGAGATGCGCTGTAGGGGTTCGCCAGCTTTGCGATATAGAATGATGTCCTGAGGGCCCCTAGTCTCTTCACCATCACCTGGGATGATCACTGCAATCTCTTGTACAGCAGCATCAGGGGCATTATAGCGGCGTCTGTCACAGGTTGGATCAAAATGAAGGGCTATTCTGCACTGATGCTCAGCAGGCATGTTCATGGTCATGTCAAATGCCTGTCTATAGTGTTGAACTCCAGGATGAGAGGTATATAGCATGTCCTGAAGAGTACGCATGGTATTCTGATCCAAGCCTGCATTCCACCTGGATTCCATGCGATGTGCAAGGGCAGTTGCAGTGTCATAGATGTAGAGCTGGGAGTAAACAGGAGGAGGACCATCTGGTTGTGGCAAAAGAGACCCAGCTCTATGGATGAGCTCTCCATGAAGCCTAAAAGTGTAAGGCCCCCCACCACCCCTATTTATGGAGTCATCCAACTTTCTACCAACAGAAGTCATTGCCAAGGCACTGTTGTAAGTGCGAATTTTTAGGCGAAAGGCTTTAGAGATAGGGTCTTGATGAGTTAAGAGTGTGTAGAGCTCAGGAGGAGGAGGCTGGAGAGGAGGAAGGGAAATTCTGCCATTATAACAGCAAGTGCCAAATGTGGGAATAGCAACAGGAGAGTTGGAGTGGCGCTCAGCTATCCAGTGAAAAGCATGACAGCGGGGGCATTCAATGTTCATTTGTTTAAGGTCATGAACTATCCATGCAGGGTTAAACATCAGGAAAACGGCAAAATGCTGAATGCTTCTTAATGCTTCTTAATGCTTCTTTATTGCTCTTATTAAGCAGGGTGCCCTTCTTAATAAGCGGATAAGAGGCATTAAGAGGCATTAAGAAGCATTCAGCATTTTGCCGTTTTCCTGATGAATGGCTGACGTGCAATAGGAATGGGCAGAAAAGGAGGTGGAGGTGGAGGCATAGGAGGAGGAGGAAGAATGAGCTAAGAGAGACACATAATTGTCAGTATAAACTCTAAGAAGAAAAATAGCATTTAAACTTACAGGAGGATGGAGAGGAGGAAGTGCAGCATGTAAGGCAGCCAAGTGAGCAGGAGGAAGATATTGCTGAGGAAGAGGAGGAGGATGAGGAGGAGGGACTTGGAGGACAGATACAGTAGGAGCAACAGCAGAAGGGCCAGCAACAGCAGAGGGAACAGCAGAGGTAGAGGCAGAAGCAGGAGTAGGAAGCTGATGTAAAGTTCAGTATAAAGTCTCTAAGAGAGATAGATAGAGAAACTTACAGTGAAGGTATGTCTGTTTCTTTGGTTAGACACAGGGATAAGAGGAGGAAGGGCAGTATATGCAGCTGTTAACTGAGAGAAACTTAAAATCTCAGGAGGGGGAGCCAGAGGAGGAACAGAAGTAGAGGGGCCAGGAACAGGGACAGAAGTAGAGGGGCCAGGAACAGGGGCAAGAGCAGAAGGAACAACCTAATGTGACCCAAAAGATTAGTATACAACTATACAGATGGTAGAAAGGATGACTTGCAGGAGGAAGAGGGGGAAGTGCATTATGTGCTGCAGCCAATTGAGCAGAGAAAAGAATTTGAGGAGCAGGGGCCAGAGAAGTGAAGCGCCTTGAGGGTCTAACTGGAATAGGAGGGAGAGCTGCAAGCGCAGCAGCTATATTTGCTGGTAAATGATGAAATGTTTGACCATTATATGTGGAAGGGCCAGCAGCAGAAGTAGAGATGGATGGAAGTAAAGGAGGCACAGGAATTCTACGCTGCTCAGGGGAACCCATGACACGCTCAGTACGCTCATGGTGACGTGTGGCTTGTTGGTGGCGCTGAGGTGAAGTGAGTGGAGAGGCTGCAGCAGCAGGAAGAGGAGGGGAGGAAGGAGGAGGAGTGGAGGGCATAGCGTAGCTCCCAGAAAAAGACCAAGAGAACCAAAGCAAAGAACAGAGCCAAGAGCCAAGCTAAGCAAAAGACCAAATTCTCACAGGAGATATGTGAAATCGGTGGTAGCAGTGACAGTTGATAGTGGAGCAACTTCCTATGAAGGAAGGGGAGGTAACTTAATTGTGGTCAAAGACCACCCCACCAACCCAATCTCCCTGTACGCTGCACCTAGAGAGCGGTCCACTCTTTTGCAAGAGCTTAGCAACCGGCAGACACCCCGGAGGGAAGCCAGGTAGGTAGGACTTCACTAAGTGTCACCTTGTTCTCAGCAGTTGTGGTAGAACACCACCTCTGTGTAGAAACGCGTGAACCCGACTGAACTCCCCGGACGCGGCAATGACCTCGGGCGCGGGAAACTGAGGAAACACACAGAAGGAATTTCTTATAGAGAGGCAAACTATCTACTGTATATATAAGGAATGTATACTAGGTTCTATGCTAAAATAGTTTGCTGTCCAAAGAGTGACTACCTTAAGTTCTGTCCATCAAGTAAAGTATGTACTAGCTAAAAGCTCGGGTAATCTTGTCTGACCGGATGTCCGAGATCCGCGCGTTCCGCTTCGCGCACTCCAGTTTCTACACTCCCCCTCATTTCCTGCGTGGTCGGGCAGTGCAGGGAAATGCCTGGATCGAAAGTGAGCGCTGTATAGGGTGCTCCAATGTCTGTATTTTGGTGTGGGGGACTCGGAGGGGCAGGACGCGAGGCGCGCGTGCTGTGGTTGTGATTGGTAAGCGGGGGTTCTGAGGGCCACGCGTCGTTCGACTTCCTCTCTGTCGCGACGACGCCAAGACGCTCCCCCTCGTTATCAACTTTCTGGGGCTCGAAGGTCCGGGGATTGGCCATTGGACTGGTGGCCTGCGGTGATGAGCAAGAAGGTGAGTGGGCACCCCTCTCTGTGGTGCCTCGGGGCTGACTGGGAATGTGGTGGGTGTGTAGGCCCTCTTCGCAGCGCGCGGCGACGTCGCCCGCGCCCTCGTTTCTGGCCTCGGGCCCTCTTGGCGACGCGACGGCCTCCTTCCCAGGAGGCTCCCCCTCAAGCCCTCGGGTGGCGGCCCTCAACAGGGTGGTGCGCACCTGCTCGGTCGGACGCCCTTGTGCAGGCCAGTTGGCCTCGCACATGGCTTCGACCATGCACGGCTGCGGCGCCTCCACCGCCTCCCCTTCGGACTCGAAATCGCGCCCCAAGCCTATGGGGCTCCTCAAGAATGTATCAGTAGGGACGGGAGGGGTCGCGAGCGTGGCGAGGTTCCCGGCCCCGGACTCGCTCCCGTCGACGTGAGGACCGCTGTCCTCCTCGACGCCCGCGATTTCCTCGGCGGCCTCCACCTCCTCCACCTCGCTCCACCCAAGCTCGGCGTCCAGCAAGTCTGCCGGCTCCGCGCCCTCAAGCTGCGCGCGAGCGGCTCCTTCCAGGTGCGGGTCGGCCTCCCCCAGTAGTGGGTCTGGCTCGACCGGCCAAAAGTCGTCCAGGTCCGCGCCATCGCGCGCGTGACCGTTCGCGTTCCGCGGCCAATGATGGTCCGTCGGGGGGTCCACCTCCTCGACCATCCAGAAGCCGTCGCCATCGTCGTCGGTGATCACGACGTTGGCCGAGCCCACGGGCTTGTTCTCGGGTCGCGCCTGTGCACCCGACGATCCTTGCCCGGCCTGCCCAGCCGCCATCTCCTCCACTGGCGCGCGGCACTCGCGCGCGTAGTGGCCCGGCTTGCCACACCGGTGGCACTTGCCCCGGCGCCCCCTGCTCCCCTGCCCTGTGACCGCGAGGGCTTCGTCCGCCGCCGCCTCCTCCCTCTTCGCGCCCCCGGAGCGTTGCTGGTGCCGCCGCCTGTTCTTCAGCCGGTCCGCCTCTTCGCAAATGTGGCCAATTAGGGTGTCAGTGGCCATGTCACTGGAGGGGTCAGCTGCACGGGTTGCAGTCAGGAGCTGCGACGCGAAGGTCGCCAACTCATCCGGGATGCCACGCAGGACCGTGCGCCGGTAGTCCCTGTTGGTGATCTGGACCCCAGCAGCAGTGAGCTGCTCTCGCTTGTGGCGCAGCGACGTGAGGAAGCCCCGGACGTCCCCCCCTCGGGGACATCGCATTTCGAGGAACGCATCCTCCAGGTCGTTCTGCGCGTACGCGCTCTTGGCCGTGTACTCCCGGGTGAGTATGCTCCAGCGCGCCTGGGCAGTGGGGAACTGCTCCAGGTGCAACGCGGTCGTGTCCGGGAGGCGTTGGGCGAGCAGGTAGGACGCGACGAGATCCTCGTGATCCCATCGCTCCAGCGCCTCCGCCTCTTCCTCCGTCGGCTTCATGCTGTTCTTGGGAGTGGGGCGCAGCTTCGTCCCTTCGAAGTGCCCCATCGGCGGGTGGCCTGCATGGCCTGTCGGAAGCGCGTGAGGAAGATGGCCCAGTTGGAACCATCAGGAGAGAGTTGGGGGATCGTCGCAGGGAGGTTCTCAATGGTGGCAGACATGATTGTGATTCCAGTAAGGACAGTGTAATTTCAGGGAAAGTTCAGAAGGGCAGCGCAGGGCCCATAACCTGTAGAAACGCGTGAACCCGACTGAACTCCCCAGACGCGGCAATGACCTCGGGCGCGGGAAACTGAGGAAACACACAGAAGGAATTTCTTATAGAGAGGCAAACTATCTACTGTATATATAAGGAATGTATACTAGGTTCTATGCTAAAATAGTTTGCTGTCCAAAGAGTGACTACCTTAAGTTCTGTCCATCAAGTAAAGTATGTACTAGCTAAAAGCTCGGGTAATCTTGTCTGACCGGATGTCCGAGATCCGCGCGTTCCGCTTCGCGCACTCCAGTTTCTACACTCTGCCCCAAATCCCTTAAAAACCCAATCAAATGCCAGCCCAGCCAAGAGAGCACAGCACAGAGAGAGCCAAGAGCAGGAAACCCTTTAAATAAAAAGTTTAGAAAAGTTAAACATATAAGAAAGTATTTGTACACACCAAGGGGGAAACAACAAATTGTTGAGGTCAGTAAAACCAATGGAGGGAAGTGTGGAGGAGTGCTGAAAAGAGAAAAAAACTCGAAATTTAAAAAGGGAAAAAAACCCTATTTAAGACACATGGACAAACCTTTGATGAGGACAAAAGAAAGGAGAGGGTGTATTGGCTTTGAGTAGAAAGAAGTTTGTGCAAAGAGAAAGAGGAAAGTGTTTTATTTGAGTTGTGGTGCAGAGAGACAGAAGCCAGAAGTTGGATAATTCCTTTTTTTCGAAGGGTTGCCACTCCGGACGACGCAGACAACTGATTAGTAAGCGAGTGTGGGAAACAGGGAGAGGGAAAGGAAAGCATGAAGAAAGAGTGATTACCAAGCGCTGACAAAGCGAGCTCACTCTGACTAATTCCACCTTTTTTGTACACTGCTTATGTAAGATTTTTCCCTTTTTCGGTTTTTGAGGGATTAAATAGTTGACAAGTTTTAGTTCATGCCTACGGCATGGTTCCAGCTGATACCCATGCTTACATCTTGGATCGTCGCTTCGCTCCTCACCTGCGCTTCCAGCATGGGCATCAGCTGGCTCCATGCACGTAGCCATGACCAAAACTTGTTGAGGGCTGCGCCCCCAAACCCCGCCTGCGCACGCTCCCAATGTTTAATATTTGTTCTGCTGTTCAAACCAATTGAATCAGTATATATATCTCCTTCTCCTCATACCCAAACTGCTAACAACCTCTACCTATCACCCAATATTTCCCTCTCAAAATAAGCCCAAGAACATCCAAGTTGTAGAATGTGGCTCCATTTGGCTCCAACTGGTTCATCTCAAAAACATGTAAATAACTACTTAAAGAAATTCTCTAAAGTCATGGAAATATTTGAGCAGATGGACTATTGTATAGGCTAAGTGTCCACTTAAGGCACATCTTTGATCCAACCCATATTTCATGCATGAGTTGGAACTTTCTGAACTGGCTCAGAGCTAAAGCTAGCTCTGAGAAATCACCAACTCATGTATGAAATATGGATTGGATCAAAAAGGTGCCTTAGGTGAACACTTAGCCTGTACAATAATCCACCCACTCAAATATTTTCATGATTTTAAAGAATGTTTCAAAGTAGTTATTTACATTCTTTCAATATGTGCCAGTTGGAGCCAAATGGAGCTAGCAACACTAAGTCACTTGGCTCCAACTGGCACACTTCAAAAACATGTAAATAACTACTTCAAGAAAATTTCTAAAGTCATGAAAATATTTGAGCAGATGGATTATTGTAAAGGCTAAGTGTTCACTTAAGGCACATGTTCGATCCAACCCATATTTCATGCATGAGTTGGCAATTTCTGAACTGGTTCAGAGCTGGAGCTGGCTCTGAGAAATCACCAACTCATGCATGAAATATGGCTGAGATAAAAGGTTGCCTTAGGTGAACACTTAGCCTGTACAATACTCCATCTGCTCAAATATTTTCACAATTTTAAAGACTTTTTCAAAGTAGTTATTTGCATTCTTTCAAAATGAGCCAGTTTAAGCCAAATGGAGCTACAAAAACACTAAGTCTCATGATCTCATCGCAATCATGGATTTTCTTTCATCCATATCTCATCCAAAACATCTCCATTTTCCACCATCTTGGTCTTGTTCTGATCCTCAAGGTAGGGGTATTATTATCTGTACCTTTACTCATCTGTACCCTCAAATTTCCCACCAATTTATACAACACAATCAGTAGTTACAATTTCTGACTCTCCACTCTTACATACAATTTACAGTCACAAATCCCAAGCCCTACACTATCACATACAGTACACAATCACAGAACACCAAGCCATACACTATTACATACAATTTACAATCCCAAGTGTCCACACTACATACTTTATCACCTAAGTAACACTTCACTATATACAATGTTCTTGGTCTTGGCAGTTATCACATTCCCAGGCCCAGGACTCCAGATTGCCTTGATGTTATACACAGAAGTCACCCTTGACACCCCAACATAGAACTGCCCATGAGTAAACACAGGAGCCCTCAGATCCAGCCCACAAATTTCACAGACTGCCCTTGTGACTTGTTGACTGTCATAGAAAATGCAAGTCTGACAGGGAATTGCCTTCTGATAAATTTAAAGGCAATCTGCTCTTCAGTGGGTGTATTCATGGTCCTAGGAATGAACACCTTCTGCCCAGCATGGTCCCCAGTGATCAGTTCCACCTCTAGAACCCTGTTTCTGCATCTCCTGAGGATACCTCTGCTCCCATTGCACACTCCATGTTTTGCATCCAAGTTCTGCAGTATCATGATGGGACAGCCAACTTTTAGCTCCAGTTTGGCAAGTGGAAACCCAGAGCAGTTGATGGCATTCAGATACTCCACAGGGTAGTTCACCAATGCATCCTCCTGGCCTCCCTGCTCAGAAGTTGGGATGTAATCTGCACTGTGAAACAACTGTGACATCCCTGGGAATTTCTCAAGCACATATTTGTTAAGTTCATCCACATCCACATTTTTGCAGGAAAGGATAGTGCGCTCTGAGAAGTACTGGGGAGAACAGTTCCCAGTCTCAACCCCAGGATAAATGGTCTCAACCAAAGAGGCCATAGTGTTTTCTCTGCATCTCATATGCTCAGGCAGAGTGATAATAGAGCTCTGATCTGTGTGCCTGCCCTGGCCCACCTCAAGCTGCCATCTGGCAAACTGCTGCTCTGCTGGGATGTTGGTGTCCAACCTCATGTTCTGGTGAAGGTGTAGAACAGTTATATTCTCCACAAAGCAGATCTCTGAAGACAGGCCCCAACAACTTGTGGGCGACCTCCTCTGATGACAACAGGGAGGATCTGCTGAAAGTCTCCACCAAAGACAAAGGTAAGACCACCAAAGGGCATCTCTGAGTTGCGCACATCCTTAAGGGAGCGCTCCACTGTCTCCACAACATGTCTATGCTGCATAGGAGCCTCATCCCATATCACCAAGTCTACAACACGCATCAACTCTCCCAAAGGTGAGTTTTTGGAGAAATTGCAGACAGTAGACTCATGGCAAGGGATAGGGATTTTAAAAGTGGAATGAGCAGTGCGTCCACCCTTCAGGAGCAGTGCAGCAATGCCAGAGGAGGCAACACAGAGGACAATCTTCTGCTGAGAGCGCAGAGAATAGCAGAGGGTATTATAAAGGTAGGTCTTTCCAGTACCTCCTGGCCCATGCAGGAAAAATGTCTCCCCAGTTCTATTGGCAATGGCAGCACTAATCCTGTCAAAGGCAGCATGCTGATCAGGATTTAACCTGTCTATACACTCTGCTGCAAGCACTGCCTGCTCTTCTAGGTCATACTGCTGCTGCTCAGCAATAAGGGGATTGGCCATGATGGCACCCCAGTTCTCAACAGGTTGTGGCATAGTGGGCCAGTTCTCCAACCTCTTCCCAGAGTGGGAAAGCAGTTTATCAATCAGGTAGAGACCATAGTCCTGAATCTGTTCCTCTGTAGGCTGAGGAATATCCCCATGGTTCTGGAGAAAGTGTTTCAAGTCATCACAGATGTGAACCCAAAATCTGTCCCACAATGCCCTTGGGTCAGAAGGGGCACAGTCTCTTATAATTGTGACAAAGAGATGGCGCAATTGCCTGCCAGTCTGCATGTGGCTTGCCTCCTGAAGGCACTGCTGCCACTCCTGGTCATCCTCTAAGAGACCCCTTGCAATACAGGCCTCTCTAAAAGAGGGATGTTGTACACCCTCAAACAAATAGAGGTCCCTCCAAGATTTAGCACCTCTGACAGTTGTGAGAAGAAGGCGCAAGTAGAAGCGCTCCCAGAATTAGGATGGGCATAATACATCCTGCCAATGGCAAAGCCCCTCTGTCTTTTAGCCCACACATGCAAGTCCCTTTTCCAGACCATCTTATTGGGAAAGTCCTGATAAAGGAGGTTGTTTATGACCACATCATTCATTGTATCATTGGCTGTAAACCATCCAGTGAGGGTGGTATCTCTGTTGGCCTGCTCATCAACAACCTCCTGCAAGTTTCCCACTTGGTTAGGATTCCAGACCACAGACTGCTGGTCAGGGAGGTGCACTTGCAAGCGCACAACATTAGGAACCTGCTGCTGCATTTTAAAGAGAGATAGGCGCCACATGGCCTCAGAGCTACTGATGTAGCGAGCATCAAGGTACTGCTTCACCTCATCTGCACAGGTACCAAACTCCATGGTGGTCCTATCATGTCCCTTGTACACATATTTGTATATGTACTTGACTGCCTTTACAGAGGAAATGCTCTCAACATTTATGTGACACTGGTACTTCCAGATGAGATATGGAGAGTAGCAGACAACCCACTGGTTGTTGACCTGCTTTCCCCTGATTTCAAAGGTCTGGCCAGTATCAGAGCGCTTTGTACAGGCATGAGAATCCTCTGTGACAGAGGTTGCCTCTCTAAAGGCCTTAGGAAAGCTCTTAGAGCATTTGCCATCCACCATGCAAGGTGCCCTGGGATTCTGCTGTCCACAGGGAGTGTGTACCATGTACTTTTTGATGAGCTCAAGTAGGTCATCATTGTAGACAGGAAACTCAGAAGACATGAGGCTGTCTATGTCCTCTGGAGTGCGCAATTTATGATGAGGCTTCAAAAAGATTATAATGTATGCATGGGGAAGACCCCTCTTCTGAAACTCTATGGTGTAGAGGTAGGCAGCCATGTCCCCAAGTAATCTCTCTTTATGTCAGAGATGAGCTCCTGCAATTTGGCATGAAAGACTCTGACCACCAAGTCAGGGCGATCTGATGGAGTCTGGCCAAAAAGAAGTGCCTGCTGAATCTCAGGCCATGCAGGATTGGCAGTCATAGTGACAAAGAGATCACCACCTCC
>WTXF01000481.1:0-17146 GCA_022496215.1 Russula brevipes | reverse complement strand
GGACGTCACGATCGACGCGCAGTTTAGGCGGAGGCGGTTGATTGAAAAGAAGCGGCGACTTTATCTTGAGAAATGGAAAATCAATTATATGATATGAAGAGTGTAATCCGCGTAAAACGTACCGTGAATCCAGGTCGGGCGATCACATTCTCCTCTTGATCGTTTGTTTTTGCAACGACGAAGTCGTAAAGCCTGCCCGAGTCGTCGTTATCTGAATCGGTCGATTCATCATCGCCATCGTCGTCGTCCCACACGATTTGTTGTGAATGTTCTGAAGAGAGAAAGCAGACGATCTGGTCGCATAGTTTGGTGAGGTACCTACGCTCATCGGATCGATCGGGAGTGGAGGGTAAAGAAGTAGTCACTCATACCTCATGAATCTAACTCTGTTGCGCTGGATGGTCGAAGCTGCCTGATCGTTCCACGTTGTATCCTCAGGCCAGTACAAGACATAGGCTTGCTCCTCGGCCGTTGGCACGAATGAGCGCACAACGTATAGCCCCGATCTAAGAATAGGCTCGGCATCCTTAGTGGGTGTAACCGTCCTGCGGAATAAGCAATTTCCGCGCCCTTATCCGCACAAAATTAGCCTAATTGGGTATCAAGGATTCTACACATACGTGTTGTCGTCCACGGCATGAATCTCACGGAGGAATCTCACGATTTCTTCTTTGACCCATAGACCCCGATTGGCTTGAGCAAGGAGTCATCCAGTACCTTAAAGTTGACCTTTGTGATGGAAGAGTAGGCGCCTGGAGAAAGCACGTTGATGAAGGCCTGGAGAGACTGTTGAGCAATAACAATCTTATCGACTATAGACTTTATAAGTGCGCGAAAACTGATATCCCATGAAGCGATTACCAAGGCCGCTGGTACCTTGTTCCGAGATCAAATCGAGAAGGCGATACATCCCTTTAACGGGACAAGAGATATCCTCCGGAGGGGATGATTGCTTCGTCTGCACTGCATCACGCTGCTGTACTGTGGAAGATCAACGCAGGAAACACGGAGTCAATGCCACGGAGCGTATGAGCGTCAAAAGAGTAATTCAGGCTGAATCTCCTCACCATTCTCTGGGTTCATGGGTTCGGGAGGAAAGGTTGGGTTAGAATTTGCAACGTGTGGTGGCGACGGGAGAGTATCAGGTTCTGGAGACAGGAATAAGCCACAAGGACGTCAGGCAACTATGAAAGACTCGCCACCCCAGAAGATAGCTTCACCATCGGCCGCAGGAGTCCCGGGAAGCGACTCAAACTGATCGGACTCTACAGCTGAGGAAGCGCCAGGAGTGGATGCGTAGATTCGAGCCCGACGGCGGATCTACATCGGCATCAGGTGGGTGCGCACCGCTGTTAGGCGAAGTTATTGCAGTCATCGATTTGTTAGGAGAATGAGAAAAGGACGCGTGCGGTAGTTGTCCTGTGAGGAGAAGAGAGGTTGAAAGGCAGATATTTATGCGCACGGTGGGCACGCGATCGCCACACCCTCGTCTTCCCTTTCACGTCGCGTCGACTCAAGTGGCACCCAAAAGTCAGATTGCGTAAGCAGTCCCCCGATCGCGGCGACGGCGTGTTATTAGGGCGCAGGGCGCATATATAGGGGCAGAGTCACATCACCCGTCGTCGAGCACGGTGTCCGTGTCCGTGTCCGACACAGACCGAACCGATACACCGATATGCATTCGTATTTTCAGAGTCCGCCAGTCGGAGTTCAACAGCTGGGACCAAGGTGTATTCGCCCTCAAATCCTCCTCCTGTCTCTCTTCGGCGGCCCCATCCCGGGTTAACCTCTGCGCTTAAAACCACGACCATAACCCGTGCGATGTGATCTTGTTGGGACTGATAAATGTGAACGACTGGGCCAATCGTCAGCGCAAAGAACGTTGCGGCGACCTCATGTACTGTGAGTCTGTGACTTGATCATCGATATGGGTTCATCGATATGGGTTCACTCACTAGTTGTGTGACTTGTGTCCTATCTTCGCATCTGAAACAGAAACGAACAGTGGTCAGACTTTGGCTTTATCAGCCCGCGAGGTGTCTCAAAGTACGATTCCAAGATTCGGACTAGCTAGTCATGCTGGCTACACACAGGGACAAGAATCTGCCCGAAATATCAACATTTGTGATTTGGTCGAAGACTGTCTTCCGGGGACGAGGAATTCACTGTCACAAAGTGCAGCTCCTGAAATGTTGACTCTTTCCTCCTGTGATGGCTGCGGGGACAGCAGACCTGACGATCAATTCGGAGCATTTGTAGCAAAAATGCCTTGGAGCACAAGTCTTTCCGTCAGAAATTGTAACATCACGCGCATCACGGGTTCGGAGTACTCACGAGTTGCACCCCGGAGAGATGCACTGCAGAATGGGAATGTGAAGATTCAGCACGAGTATTAAGACGCACGTCCCACTTACAGATAAGAAGTTACACCCGGAAATCTTTTCGCACGGTGTGCTGCATGCTGCGCAGACGCCACGCTCACCTCATGCCAGATGACCAGAGAAAAGGTATGAACGTACTCGGACAGTACTTCCAGCCTTGCTGCTGAGCTAGATGCTTTAATTCGGAAGATCCGTCACCTGAATGATCCAGCCCGTCTGGGACGATCTCTTGCTGGCATGCTTTGCACCACACGTAGTTGCAATCCGTGAAGGGGCATGTCAAGTTCCGTTCCTCGTTGAGCTCTTGTCTTTCGAAGAAACTCGAGTGGCTGCATCTGTCTGGACTGTGAGACGCAGTCATGGAATTCTAATTCGAACCGTCACTCACCTGGGGCACTGCAAGCGAACGAACAAATCGGACATCTCCATCTCAATCCACGTTTCGTATTGCTCCTGCGTGGTACCAACGTCGAGCACCAGCTCCCGCGTAACCTCTACGAACCTGAGTCAAAAAAGACCTCCCCAACGTAAAGGTCACAGGGAACAGACATACTCCCGATAGCAGATTCCGAGCCGTTTCCCGATTCTGCCGTACACGTTGAGCACAGAACGGGGAAACGGCGCGATTCTATCTTGGACACGATGAATCCACGGACGCAGTCGAACACGCGCTCCGCAGCAGCGGCGAGTTCCGCGCGCTCTACAGCCAGCGCGCGATCCTCTTCGTCGAATTGGGCCTGCAAGAAGGCGGTTAGCTGACGGTTCTGATAAGGTGGACTTGCGTCGCCTGGTGGAGCCCAGCGTGAGCTCGGGCCACCCTGAGTCTGCTGGGTCAGTTTTTGAATCCAGATTGGCGTAAAACTTGATGAAGTCACCGATGTCGCTCCGGAGGACCATGTCTTCGGGTCGGATGATTTGCTCAAGTCCCAAGGTGGTCGGGTTGTTGTAATGATAGGGGAAGATGGCAAGGCAAGTTGGAAGTCGAACGGGGGTAGCGTCCAAGCCATGAGCACTGACAATCAAGATAGGCGTCTCGATAGGAAATAAAATTGGAGAAGTGGGATTACAAGGGATATATATGTACAGCGGGAGACCTGCCCATGAATAGGTCAAGTTTGGCGTCCCACGACGTGCATCACATTTTTGGGGTCGTCCATGAGTCTAGGCAGGTGCTTGACGATGGCTTTCATCGGCTGTGCATGAAGGGCGAGAAAGCATTCCCACTCCGCGCCATGTCTAAATCGAACACTGGGCGTCTCAATTACATATTCAGGACCTCCAAGTCAACACCCGCGGGTGTGCTCCAACTCCACCCGCGAGAACTGTTCTCTTTCAACAGCAGAAACCAAATACTAGGTCCCGATACCCAGAAGTACTACCAGCCAACCATTCCTAATTACCCTTCATTCGACTCCTTCATATTTGAAGAACAAGATGACCAAGGTACAAATTCCAGGCGACTGATCGCATTCCAGATGACAAACGGGGAGAGTCACGAAATCAAGTCGAATGGATTGCGTACTCTAGGAGAGTTGGGGGTCAAGGATATCCGATTTGTCATCGTGACTTCCGGCGGCTTCGAGGTAACTTGTTCGGTGGAGAGGACGACGTACGACGAGTTGAGACTCAAGATCTTTTTTCTTGAGGTGGACGGCGAGGGCGAGCTGTTTGATGAGTGATATATATTCGCACGTCATGCATGTCCTGTCATGGTTTTTATGGTGGTTGGGCCGTATCAGTAGTTATATCAGTCGTGACAGCACGCAGAACGAAACGCAGACACCGTCCGGTCTCACCCGAGGAGTCGCGGTTCAGACGTTCAGGCCCCCAGTGAAAACTGGCACCGACTCGGAGCTGAGCGCTGAGCCATGACGAAATCTGGTCTGGTCAGAGTGCTCAGGCCACCTCGGCCTTTGTCAGAAATTTTCCCTTTTTCAGATGAAATCTCACTTCTTCCGAGTAGCTGAATATGTCTTAACCCATGTCCGAGATCTGCTGCGTTCTGCAGCGCTATTCCGAGACTTTTCAGATGCATATATTTTTGACATACAAACACATTATATTACTGCGTCCCATTCAAACATTCTCTGCTCTTCTGCTCCGCCACTCTAAGTCTCTCACCTACAATTTAATTGGCTTAAGGTCAAGGCACCAGACCAGGGTGAGTGAAGCTAGTGAAGTGCTCTGGGCAAATCAGTTGAAATCACCCTCTAATTCGTCCGTTCCATTTCGCGCAGGCGCACAGCTTCGATGCGCGCGACACCCGCCTAACCATCATCCTCCCCGGTGCCGTCTGCCCAACATCCCACTCCCGACGCCAACCACCCTAGTCGGAACGAGATGGTCTCAACTCGGATGGTCTCATAAGTCATTTTATAGCTTGGCCACGAACCCCAGCGACTGCGGTGAAAATCGATATAGTAAGTATCATCAGTGTGTGTCAAATATGCTCAAATATCGGACTACGGTAAGGTCGTCGGCTCACGAAATGAGGGCACCGAATTGTGCCGCTATCGTGGCTAAATCCGCAACCCATCCCCAGACTGGGGCTTTCTGCACCCTTACATAGTGCAGTCCCAATACACCTGCACCTGCAGTCCCGCACCCGTTGCAGTTCAAACGTGACTTGAATGGAGGTGATGTCCGCACTTAATGGTGAGGCCCTTGGGATATCGTGCGCAGCGCAGCTAAACACAATCATCTCCAGCCGATAATCGGACAGGCTGAGCTGCTCCAGGTCTTGCAGGTTCGGCTCATGCACTCTTCCCATCTCACATCCTCGCTTGTCCCTAGAGTGGATTAAGACGTGAGGTGGTTTGCAGCAACATGTGATTGGGATCCTGCACCTGGGAATGTGGAAGTATGGTGGAATGAACCGTGACGCGCACTCCTGACCTTACCCCAAACCCCAACCCCAACAACGCGCACTACTGAGCAAGTGTACTGTAACATAACATTGGCAAATGGCAACAATGTTGTGATGCTGCGGCTTGGCTAACCGTGAGCATGAGTTGACTCGCGTTAGCCGCTTGCCAGTGACGAAGACCCGACCCAGAAAGGAAGAGGAAGAGGAAGAACGTGTCGCGTCTCCATCTTCAAAGACCTCTACTGTAGTGGGAAGCGAAGCCGCCGAAATTTTGAAATTCCCCTTCGCGGTTCCTTTGGGGAATTTGGCGCGCAAGGCACTAGCTTTTGCCTCCATCCTGTCCTGTGGACGACGCCACACCGCCAACAACCCCAGTGTTCATGTCTTGTCGCAAAGCACCAGTAAGCGAAGAATTTTCGACTTGACTTATGCCGGAAGTAGCATAATTGAACACGGGACATCGTTTCCGAGAACATGTGTCACTCGCGAATAAAATCATCGGTCCTTATGTCTTCCGAAGTCCGGCCAGAGACGGACTACTGTACTGTATACAAATCCATTGAAAACCCCCGATTTTAGTTGCGACTACCTGTTACTATGCGTCCACAATTGAAGTGTCTCGGAAGCATCGCCATCGCAGAGATCCACAGCCCGGCGCACACCATGGTGAACAACAATACAACAAATATAAAGTTTCCTCCCCCCCCAAGACGTTATTGCTGATGGAAGAATGCGAATGACCAAATCTGCAGTAGCCGGTACCAATTCATAGTCGTCGACAATGCGCGACAAACATCATGGCAGCATTCATTACCTTACCCGCCTTTTCTCTCCTCTACTTGTGTAGCGTTTCACCGGCATTTCTGTTCCTTTCACAAAGGGGCGATCCGCCAATCTCACGCGGCCACCAGCCGAAGCAACTCAGGTGTGCCGCTGATTCAGTCGGGCGGGCGTGCCAGTGATAACCGGTAACCGGTAGCCCCGTTCATCGTCCTTCCTTCCGGGGGGCGGGACCACCTGTGAACGTTTGACTTTTCCGCTCCGTGTTGCTGCATCTCGAGCTGATGGTCCCAGGGGGCAGTGCCGATGCGCCGCCGCGGCGACGGAAGGAACGTGGTGGGGTTTCGACTTTCTCGAGAGAACAGGTCTCGCAAGCTGGCTGGCAATGGAGGGTCAAGACAGCTGGAAGGGCCCGGGGGTAATAGAAATTGCAAGCAAGGACTCGGCGCGGGTGTCTGACTTTGAGTCCGGGCGTGAGGTGCGTGAAGATTGGAAGGAATATTACAGTAATGGGGCGGTTGAGTGGCCGAGCGCCCCCCACGTGAGCATTGTAGCCAGTTGAGAGGGATGCGCTTATGAGCTGGGTGATAGCTACAGTAGCCCTCGTATGGGCTGTCTTCGAGCGCACACATTAGAATTACCATGCTTTACAGTTCCGATAGGACGGGTAATGGGGGTTCGATACACTATATAATGAGCGTATGTGTACGAGAGGCTGGTATGTGAATCAGGGATGAATCCATGAAGGTCAGCAATGTGTCCCCGGCGCAGCCAGAAGACAGTAAGCGAATGTGAAACACTATGCATATCATTGAAAAAAAAAAAATTGGACTAAAAATAAAAGTACCAATACAAATGCGGTGCGAAGAGAATGTCTTCATGATAGTACAAGGCCCGAGTTCGATGATATGATGATTGAGAAAAAGAAAAGAAAAACTAAAACCAAAAACAAACGTAAGATACAGGGGGACGGCACTTGGACAAAATCCCAAAATGATATCATCCAAAAAAGTTCGTGCGTGTCTTGGGGTGTCGTTTACTAGTATGCCCTCACCCCCTGTTACCGCATGAAGAGGTCGAGCGGGATCGGCTTGCGGCGCAGACCCGAGCAGGCGTCCTCCTCCCCAGAGACCGCAAGGGTGCCCGACAAGGCGGACTCGCTCGCGCTCCGCAAGTGCGCACCCGCCTTGGAAAGGGCCATCGCGTCCTCCGCGCCGGCGCTCCCGCTATTGGCCGCGGCCCGGCGCGCACGCACCCGCCGCGCGACGGAGCCGAGGTGGAAGCGGAGACGCGCGGAGGTAGAGGTGGGCGTTTGCTGGGGCGACCCGGGAGGCGCGAGGGTGGCGAGGGTGGAGCAGGACCAGCGCGAGCGGAGCTTGTCATCGTCATCTGCCGGCTCGCCCCCTTCCACCTCTGCCGACGCAGCTTCCTCCTCGGGAAATGCCACCGAGGTGGCGGTGTGGAAGGCGGTGGTGGTGGTGACGGTAGAGGGCGAGGGTGGCTGAGTAGCGTAGCTCACGATGAGCTCGATTGGATCGTACTCTGAGAACACGCTCGGCGCAGGGCTGCGCGGTACGCGAGGCGGCGAGAGCACGACGGTGCTGGTGCTGCTGGGGGGTGCAGGGAAGGACCAGACATCGGCGTCATTCAGGAGTTCAGAGACGTCCAGAGGGAGCGGTGTCCGCGGGAGCGCACGCGGGACGGAAATCGTGAGTGACCTGCGCATTGATGCCCGTGATGCGACTGGCTTGAGAGGAGAGAGCTTTCGAGTTTCGGGGGCTGTGACGAATGCCACAGGCGATGGAAGGGCAAGAGGCGAGGGGAGTGTGGTAGGGTGGAGAGAGGCGCGGAGAGGCAGGGGTAGTGGGCACGGCTTGGATCGCGGGAAGGTAGGGTCCAGCTGTGAAATCGGGGCAGGCGAGTGCGGGAGAGTCGGGAGAGGCTTGCTCATCCGGCTACGGCCAGCCGGCCGGTCTGTACGTGAGCTGGAGGAACGAGGCGGTGGGGGGATAGAGTCGCGGCGTGCAGGGCTGCTTGAAAGGGCGCACGGAGAAGAGACGGAGACGACGGCGCTCAGCTCGTGAGAGTACCACAACAGGTCGTCTTCGTCATGCTCCTCTTCCTGGTCCTCTTCAGACTCTGCGGCTTCTTCTAGACCGGGGAGAAATGACACCAGGGTAAACTCGTAAGTCTCGGCGGGGCTTGCCTCGGAGGCCAAAAGTGACGGCGGTGACTTAGTAACCACAAGGGGCTGTATTGAGAACTGAGGACGAGCACGAGCTCTTTGGGACCGGCGGAGACGAGGCAACTCGTCGTCGGAAGTGCCGGGGGTTATTGGCATTTCGGTACTTGAGCACGCGGACATGCTGGTAAGAGAGGGCGTTGGAGAGCGTGTTCGAGGAGGAGACAAACGTCGTAGGTCGCGCCGACGGGGAGGGGTGCTGAACGTTGCGGGAGGCTCACAGACAGGCGAGGCTGGCTCGGATGTAGAGATGTCGACGACTATATCAAACGCGCTAAGGCACACAGATTGACGCATTGGTTTAGCAGGTTGTGACGGAGGGGGTGGCGCAGCGCGTGGCGCGGCGCTAAGAAAGTCGTCGGTGATGGTGAATGCGCCGCTGCCGAATGCAAACTGGTCCCTGCCGTAGCGACTCTGGCGCTTCTCTTTGTGACTAGTAGGGCGAGAAGGGGTAGAGGCAGATGACGAACAGGAAGACGAGGACGATGACGAAGTTGAAGACGGCGCAGAGGATATTAGGTCTTGCTCTCCGGAGAGTTCGGGGAGGACGGGGAGACAGTTGGCGCGTTTTGACGGAGTCGGGGTTGCATTGTTGCTGGGGTTACGCACAGCACGGGGGCGTTTCGATAGCAATCTGTTATTCGTGAAGACTACTCGAGTTAGTGAGCAGGGCCGCCGAAAGTTGAAAAAGAAGAGAACGAGAACAGGAGGAACGTACGGGAAGACATGTGACAGAGACGGTCGTCGCAAGGTGGGTCTACTTGGAACTCTTGAAGGGTCGTGAGATTATGGGAGGGGGGAATGTACCGTAAGGAAAGGTAAGGTTGACCTTAAAGTACGCTGGGAGTTGGCCATCGCGGTCGGTTTTTTGTTGTTCGTTTGTTCGCAACGACGGACCATTGTTTCGCCGTTTACAATGGCACGGCGCCGCGTTCTAAATCAGGAAGCCAGTTGGCCATTGTCCTGGCACCGTGGCACTGCCTCGCGTCTTACCGCTCTGCTCGCAAACAAAATAACCATTGTCACTGAGCATACTTCACTGCAATTCCCTCCCCACCTGACTCTTTGTATGGCTTATTATCATCTCTCGAGTTGACTCTCGCGACTGCCCAAAACGCTTTTGTTCTCAATTCGGCGACTCGGACCCGCCTCAGCCGAATGTGCTTCTTCGTTTTTTGCCCCGTTAATTGAAATTTCTCTTTGTTGAAATGGAATTCTTGCGTCGTGCCATGCTGGCTCATCCATAATTGTTACGAAATTACCGCCACGATGGCGCTTTTCCCAGTAGTCTTCATGACCGCATATGGTGTCTCTTGACTGTTTTCTGCCCAACCTCTGCTGCGATCACATTTATCGCCATCAGCACTCTTGTTCTAGGGGGTTGTTGCGGAGGGACTACGTTTAATCTCTGGCTCGCATCTTGATCCCTGAATCGTTCTCCCCTAGTTATCGTGCGTCCACGTGTTGTGGGCACCAAGGCTTGAAATCAATTTCCATCACAAATTTGAAGTGCCATAGGCAGGATGGTGCCAGCCCGGGGTGGGTCCGATCCGACCTCCACCGCCTTCGCCGAACGCATCACTCCTCGGATTGAGGAGCACCCAAAACGACGCAACTACATTGCATGGAGTCTCAACACCACTTCTTCTAGCCGGGTCTCCTCGCTGTGTCGCGGCTTGTGTGCTTGTTTCGTGTAGACCTTGGGACACCACCGTACGGCCGGTGCGAACCGCCTACGTTGCACCCTTGAAAGGGTGCCAGCGTTTATGACCAACGTAATGGATGAAATCGCTTACCTCACCCTCCAAAAGTGGGGATGTTGTTTACACTCTGCAGACACAACGCAATGTATATGGAAGTTGATGTCCATTATCTCCGCGATGAACAAGGTGCCCTATATTTGTAACGTGACTGGTGGGGTGGTAGACTTGTAGTCCCATAGGTTATCTGCATGCAGTGGTACAACCCGCTAAAGCTCCTCTGTTCAAGCCCACTGGCACCCATGCCAAGGTACTGACACTAGCGAACTTGTTCGAGAATTCCTGTAGGTGCTCTAACTTCTTCTGTGAGCGCATTATTCCACTGTATTGTAGCTCTCTACGTAGTGCGCCTCCCTTACGGGACTGCGGAAAATGTGCGGACATCAGCTCATCCCTAGTTGTAAGCACAAAAGCGGTACGTAAATGGCTATGCCGGCATCCAAATGCGTAACGTGGTTGGGCGGTTGAGGTGCAAAGAGGGCTACGAGCAGCGTATAGCGAGGTTACAACACCTTTCTGTTGTGTAAGACTCGGTAGCAACATACGCACTGCCACTGCGAGGCACGCCAGCGAAGGTTGGCCCGTGTTCGGCACCGTCCCGCGCAATCGTGTCGTGACTGCGAGGATCTACGTGTTTACCACAACCACAACAAACACACTCACTCTAAATAAACCGTGCCTGATCCCGTGGCTTGCTTGCTTGCTTTCTTTTTTTTTTTTTTTTCATTTTAACCACACTCCCGTCATGAGTTATGATTTTGTCAATGAGGTCGTCGAGACGAGATAATGCTCGTAGGCCCGCGTCTTGAAACAATTCATATTTCCACCTCGCCTTGGTTTCCGTTCTGTAACTCTCGCTCGGCGGGTCCAGTGTGGCCTTGGTGATGGGATGACGAGGCCCGAAACGTACCGTGCGCAATCGCGCTCCGGTGCGCAATCCTTTGACCCTTCGAAGGCCGCGATCGACGCACCTGGGCGGTGTTGGCGAGGGCGGCGCGGCAAGTCCATCACTCTCTGACTAGGGCAACCATCATCGTGTCGCTTCGCTTCCCAGTGACCATCCCTCAAGGTATTCCAACCCCGCTGTCATGTCGTGCATGCGCTACCTTAAATGAGCGGTGCACTGGCAACTTCTCCCCGACACGGGCGCCGTTGCTTTGCACGTTTTTATCGCTTCTGGCACTGCCTGGGTGGAGCGTACGGAGAAAGCTTGAAGGAATTGTGAGCATGCTCCCTGTGGGCGTTTGTGTGTCATTCTCGACCTTCTCATGCGCTTGCGCGGTGCGGTAGGATGAGACACAAACACACGTGATTCGGATATTACCACCCGCGTTACCGGATGCACGCATCCCTGCATGTCCACGTTTTTTTTTAAAAACATACGATCGAGCACCTCACTAGTACTGTTACCCTGGAGACAATCCATGTCTCCGGACCTTCCCTGGGCAGCGACAATCTGGCTTGCCATTTGCTCACCTTTCCACAGCCCTCACTCCCACTCTGCGTTACACGGATCGGTATTGGTAGTGGGCGACCGACCCCCAGCTTGGACACACGTCGAAGTATGACACGTCTAGTTGCTCGCCCATCAAGATGCCGCATCCAGTCTGTCTATACACCTTCCGGCCTCAGGGCCCCAAATCAATCACTGTAACTTCTCCGCAACTCGCGCCGTCATTGTGAGTGTATGTGGGTATCTACTTTCCGGTATTTTCTCACCTGAACCAGTTCATCGCCACCTCTGCTCTTGCCCAATTGCGACCCCTTTTCCCGCCATGTCCCCTATACGGGTATTCATGGAATTGTGTGTACAGAATCGGGCGAAGTATTCGGCAATTACCATGCTTTCATGGCTGGGTCTGTGACAGCCTTCTCAAGTGATCATTTACCCCCCTCAGTGCTGACTGCATGATGTACTAGCCCTCTATGTTCGTACCACCTGAACACTTACGCATGTATATGCGCCGGCTACGTCACTTAACAAGGTACTGCTCGGTTTGCCTATCATTTTTACCTCCACGGCAACCGAGGATATGTCTAGCAGCAGTTTATTGGGGAACGGCTGAGCAATCATCGGTCTTCTCATAAGATGGCCGTTCAGATAAGACTGAAAGCAATTCACTCGCCATTGGAAGCTAATGGGATACGGTACGAACGTTGGGAGATGACATTGATCCATACATTGTACGAAGGCCCTTATCCATTTCCTCATGCGTCACAATGGACGAAGTACTGATGGATTATCCGCTTGCATATCAACCCCGAAAGTCGAGGACGTAACAACATTCGAACGTGAAAAAAGGTTAGCCATTGTTTTTTCGATAAGAGCTCAAACGAAACCGTCAAAATGGGACTCCCCCACGGGCCCCGAGGATTCTGTGACTTTAGCGGCGAGCAAGCCGATGAGCATCGGACCCGCGGAGGCTTCCGACCCATCACGCATCACGGCAGCGGACGTCGCACCTCCAAACACAAGAGTCGTCGTAAGCGTATCAGAAGCTTGAACTCTATCACCATCATCTCTCCCTTCATCCTTGGAAGAAGGAATGCCATATGAGGGTAAGATATAGAATGGATGAAGACGAAGGTCCAACGAACTTGAGTGCTTGCTGATGTGCTTCGGGACTGATACATGATGAGTGACCAGAGCGTCAGAGCATATGAAAGGTTGACGTATCTGGGCTTTACTGTTACTCTCCGTTAACCGATGAATAAGTCCCACTCAGTGTACGGAGGGAGAAGGGAACGCAGGGCCAATGTTGGAGACAGGCAAGCTGCAGACTCGACATGGATGTAGTTCTTTCGTGTGCTGGGGGTGGTTGAACAAAAAAACATTATTTGGCTGTGACAACGAGGGAAAGGAGAGGTGTCATGGCGGCGGATACTTTGGAGATGTGGGGTGGCATTCTCGATAGCCCATTCGCATGAAGAATGGTGGGGATTTGGAAAGCCCCTCGAAGCGAGGACGCGGCTCGCATCCCATATTTCGGGTACCTGTGTGGGCGAAAAAATGTTTGCGCTTTTCTGCACCAATCCACAGTTTCATTTTTCAACAGTCGGTGGGGGCGCGAGGGGGAAATGGATCCCTGGTCTATCCCGCACGACCCTGGACGAATGCCGTCACCCGTTTCTCCCCCTTTCCCACCCGGGGCACGGGATGAATGTGACCTCTGTCTCAAAGGTCATTCGATCATGATTTGAGTTTGATCCCGGGCGCTGATTGACCCCTTGTGATCCTCTCACGAGACAACTTCCATTGCAACTGGGCGACACAGTTGTTTCTCGTTTTTTCTTCGAGGTTGATTTTTTGAAAAATCCAACATGCTTTGGAAGGATGGCACAGCAATGTGTTACGGGGATATGAGGGGCCGTGAGTTCCGCAGATACCTATTTCTAGCATGTTTATTGTCGAGGAAAGCTATAATTTCATCTATGACTGCCGTGTGAGATAGAAACACGAGTTCGCCGAGACATCACATATTACCATGCCCCCACCAGCGTCTAGATAAATGCCCGAATGTCGCCAGAGCGTCGTCGGGCACGCGTGGGTGGAGAGTCATTACAACCGATCGGTCTTTTGGCCAATCCATGCTATTCAGGATTGCGCTCGATACTCATGCAGTGACAGTCTGTCAGTGTCAGTGATCTGGTCAAATTGTGAGAGCCGAAGAGAATGCCAAAGGGCATCACTGATTTGCCTTCTCAAGGTCTGTCGCGTCACCTACATGAGGCAGCCTGATCTGCCACCAATCCATGAACGGTGCAGAGGGATGAACGGTTTGGAGACTTCCGTTGATAGGGCGTGCGGAGAAGGTCTCGGAGACATCGGATATGTTCGTTCTTCCGTTGCTGCCATAGAATGGTCTAGTCAGCGTTGCGGTGTGTCAGCACAGACACCCATAGGAAGGAGGAACCCATGAAATTCATGAAACGCGGCTCCGATTGATCATTGCTACTGGGACCTCGGCCGTACCGGTGAGCACATCAGAAACTCGATGCAATTCACAGGTTTCATTTCCAGTTTGGGCGTATCTGTTGCTACAAGAACTGAACAGTGTCACCGCAGTGACAACAGCGCCTAGTTAGCGGCACATGAACGCACCAAGCAGAACGCAGGGCAGATAATGGCACCACCTTCAAGATCAAAGACCCCATTTTGACCATCCGGCCACATGTAATGCGTCAAACATTCTAGGAAGCCCTATCGAGAGTCTCTTTTTGCCAGATCATGACGTTGAAGACCTCGCAGGAAGTCACACTGCTGCCCGGAGCCACAGAGAAGACTTGGGTGTGCCATAAAGAGAAGCACGACAGAAGCACGACTATTCGTAGCATGGCACATGCGTCGATGGTGACACTCCGGTCCGAAGCCATGTGACAAGTGAAGGCGCCTGGAACGAGGCCGAGATAAACGGCCACAGGCAGTGCGAACGCAGTAACATAGCGATCGAGGTTAGACGCTCGAGACGCACAAGCTACAGCAGGGTTGGCATGGGGCAGCTGCTGTTGAGCCGGGGACCTACTTTTGTGGGAATCTCATTCTCTGGAGTTGAACGGAGAGACCGGGTCATGAGGATCATGAGGGAAATCGCAGATGGGGTTGCGTAGAGGAATGCTCGTCAAGACTGCTATGGTTACCCAAGACATACCGGTCAGTAATGGCACGGCCCCCGACATGTCGTTGCACCTCCGAATCGGAAGTGGAAGCGCAGACGGGTCGTGATGAACACGACACCATAGCAGCCAGCCAACCTCATAAGACACGATGCAGTGGTATAAGGTACGCGCTCGTGGAGGATAGTCGAGGCGTACAGATCGTGATGACCCTGGAGTACAGTAGTGCCTTTGAAACGCAACCAATAACGTGATCGCATCGTGGATGGGTAATCAGGTAATCAGGCCAAAAATGGTTATCTTCGTGCAACAGCATCATGTGATAAATGACAAAATTGAACAAGGCATTTTTTTGAGCATTTTTTGGTGATTCTAAGATCGAGGGAAGGCAATGTAGCACAACTGCTCGATGCCCGATTTTTAATTTTGTTTGAATCGGTGACAGCAAGCCTGCAGCTGCAGAAAGCCCTAGGTGGCGAAAAACTTAAGTAATCAACGTAATCAACGTTACGTGTAGCCAACTGGTCAACCACCGCAACTCGTTCCCGTCGTCGTTACCGTGATTACTACTCACCACTCTCGCCGGACTTGAACTTCAATTCCCTGCACTCGTGTTTCACTCCTCCAGAAAAATACAAACATCTAGACCTTGGGGGTGCCACACAGTGACAAGGATGATTGATAACCACACTATAGGCCAGATTTTCAGCGAGCTCGAGACGGTCATTGATATTCTTTATTATCCATCGGCCGAAATCACTACTGTATGAGCAATGATCTCCTCATCGTCTGCCGGGCGATATAATATGGCGGCTCGCTTCCCGGAGTACTGCCGTCATTTTCACTAGTTTGATAAGGACCATGGGCCAATGGGATGGTGAGATTACAGTAACAAATGTCAAAGGGAATGTCCACACTAACGCCGGTGTAAAAGCACATAATCATGCATGAATGGTTTGTGTTTCCGCATTCACCATACATGCACGCCGAACCTTGGTTCTAGACACCCGCTTTCAAATGTTGCGGCGTAAGTGGAGCGACAAGACACAGACTCCGCGTGAACATCTGATCCGGCAGAGACATCGGTTTCTGGATTTGGCATATTTTTCATAGGTACGCTCGGCGTAACACGCCCATATTTAAATAGCCACCCAAACTTTACTCAGTACGCCACTTAACGCACGCAAGGTTATTTTTATCCACAGCCGTGACATATCAATATTCCACAATCAACACGCACAAGCCAAAATCGAAACCCAAGGAAATGTCCATAACCGATCTACACCTCACTCATCGGAAGAGTGCAAAGCATGAAGGATAGTATCCAGCGGATGCGGATCAACTGCCAATAACTATCACGGTCACAATCTGGTCGTCGGTTTAGTGTTAGCCTGTGCGTTTGGCTCACATAAGCCTGGATCCATACCTTCAATGGTCAAAGGGAATGGAAGGTGACTTAGTGCTCCCGCTTCCAATCATGATTCGGGTACCAAGCAACGTCCCTCTTAGCGTCATCTTCAGGGGTCTACAAAGGAGTGTAGATAAGTCATACGACAGACAAGGCGAGTAGAAAAGGGAAGAGCTCCTTACAGGGGATGCAACCACAAGGGCGGCCAGTACGAGTGCACAGAGCGGAGCAAGGAAGAAACGCATAGTTGAGTGAGATGGGTGCAATCTGTTGGGGTACGACCGTCTGGGTGCTGAGTAGAGGTTTTCGGCCAGGTCTCTTATAGGTGACACATTGGCGCGCAGGAGGGTCAGTGCTGTCTGCATTGGGATACATGACGAACTGACAACGACAAAACTGAATTACCATACTGTTTGCAAATCCGTACCTTTTCATTTTCATTTTCGGCTAGCGTGTAGGAACGAATGGTTTTTGACTGACAGCTCCTCACCCACCCCGTTTCAACGAGCACTTGTTGACGCCTCCCGGACAAAACGAGGATGGGTTCCCATGCGGTTCCAGTTCACGGAGTTCCATAGCTCCAACGACCATAAGGATGGTCTTATCTCTACGCCTTATTAGCAAGCTTTTCAGTGTTGTGCTTCCGTGCCGTGATCTGATAAAGGCACGGCTGCCGCCCTTAACTGTCATTTGAATGATGTGTATGTCGCGGTTTGCGTGCTCCGCGTGTAAGGCACACCCCCTGGAGTGGGAGCGCAATACAATCTGTATATGAGAACTGCTCTCCTGTTTGACACCGGCATCCGGCAAGCCGTCATCAACAAGAACTTTCCGGGTTAGAGCGCTTTCGAATAATTGGGTTGATCCACTTGGACAGATCCGTCCCTCGAGGGATCTGTCAAGGACAACTGCGGCGGACAAAAACAGTGCCTAGCTTGCGCACTCGCTCGGGAGGACTGGTACTGTACTGGCTGGACTCGCTCATCCGAGTCGGCCTTGGTTTGGTTTGGTTGAGGTTGAGGCGTTGAGGCGTTGAGGTTGAGGCCTTTGAGGCGTTGAGGTTCGGGTTTCTGGATTCGGACAGGGATCGCCAAA
>WTXF01000480.1:0-17235 GCA_022496215.1 Russula brevipes | reverse complement strand
GTTGAAGGATATGCTATTAACCGGAATAGATCTTTAAGGATGCGACCCTTTTTTTTTCTCGAGAGCTCTCAACCGAACTGAAACCGGCAGCTGCCTTGAGGCCAGGCAGCGTAAGGGGATTCGGTGAACTGGCCCAACATGCTGATGAATGGTCGGTCAGCATGGACCCTACTTACTCATTCTCGGACTTGGTTGACTCAGCAGACTCGGACTACCTTACGAATACGTGGTACGATTCGTAAGGCCTTATGCCTTCTTGACTAAGCAGAGTATTTCCCGCTTACTGTACGATTACTATACGGACGATTCAGCGATACTGTGGTCTAGCTTGTAGGGCCACCACTGCAGTATATAAGGACCCCTAGGAGTAGAGTAGAGACCTTAAGTCAAGTGTCTTGTACGACAGCTTGAAATATCACCCTCTTCCCTCCTCTGCATAGCCCTCTGGGAGTCTTGCATGAGCAATAGGCTAGGACGCCTCGCCGAGACATCCCGCAGACTCCCCATCTATACCGAGAAGCTTTACCGACTCTACCAGACCGAGGGACCACATCGCTACACCTACGAAGAATACCTCCAAGGCGCATATCTGTTGAGATTCGTCGACATCATCACAGGATCGTATCACGCGAGCAAAGAACGAGCCAAGTACCTTCAAGTCACAGTATTCAGAGGGGATATCCGTCCCACCGGCGCGTAGTGGCACTAGGCAAATAGGCCGGTGACATTACACTTGACTTCTCGACACCCTGGCACCCTCAAAGAACTACATCACCTGGACACTTAAAGAAGACACACCAAGAAACGAAACAGTCGTTTGGGTCACTCCGCAAGAGAACCCTTACCTACCGGTTGTGTGCTACGCTACAGCAGCGACTCAAACATCGAAAGACCCAGACCCACTCCTGTGCCTACAGGACAAGTGGTACTGCATCCGCGTGGACAGCGAAGGAAAACCCTACATAGGAGCAAGACGCACAGAAATCGAGATGCGAATTGCCAACGAGCCTCCAGCCAGGGAAACTGTCGAGACCCCAGTACCCATTGAGGAAGAACGACCAGAATCACCAGAATCTATACATGAACCTGAAAAGAGACAAGAAGCAGAAATCCCTGAAGAAATCAAGATGGGAACAAGTACAAGGACAGAAACGCATACGGAAACAACTCAAGGAGAAGGATCGGGGAAAGGGAAGAAGCCGCAGCACAGCGACTTCAGAGCCCTCATGGACCAAGCCATGAAACAAGGAGGACCCCCCGACGACGACAATGAACCAGCAGACTCCGATGGAGACAACAACGACCTCTACCAAGAGGCATTCCCCCTAAACACATCACAGGCAGGATCCAACGGGAAGATCCTGGGCAACCTGCCCTCCGCATTCACAGGGGACCGCGCCCGGGCAGAGGAATTCCTCACAAACATGCAGGCATACTTCCGCCTCAACATAAAGAACTCCCAGATCCGATCCCCAATGACCCAGGTAGCCATGTGCCTATCCAACATCGAAGGCCCCGATGTAGAAGAATGGAAGCGAGGGGTCGGCGAATGGTTCGACTGACTCAACCCAGCAACAGACAACCGACTCGGCGTGTGGACCACATTCCAAACCGAGTTCAAGAAACAGTTCGAGGATTCACAGTCGGAACCCCGAGCCAGAAATGAGCTACAACAGCTCAAAATGACGTGGCCACTAGTGGACCAATACGTGTCCAAATTCGAAAAACTGGCCCACATAGCCGGTTACAACCACACAAACCCAGAAACCATGCACTTCTTTATGGGAGGACTACCCAAGTCCATCCTAACCGACATCCTCCGACCACCAGTACCCACATCCTACCACAGAATGAAGGCCAAAGCAGTCAAGGCAGTCCGATCACATGTACTGATCGATACAATCACGCGGGCACAACCAGCGGCACTTAGGCCACCACCAAATCTATTCCCCCAACAGAACCAGCAAAGGCAACAGAACCTAAACAGGAGGGGATACAACCAGCCCAGGTTCAACTCAACCACGGCACCCCCAAGCTTCAACAATCGCCCTGTACCCATGGATATCGACCGCACCAGAGCCCCGCGACCCCAGGGATACAGGGTCAATGCTGGACAAGACGGGCAACAGCAACGTAGGCAGAAAGGAGCCTGCTACAACTGCGGAAAGGAAGGACACTTCGCCCGCGAATGCCGATCAGCAAAGCAAACGAGGGCCAACTATGGGTGGGTCCAAGAACCCGCTCAGTACCAAGCGCCGCCTGGATGGGTCTATCAAGGACCACCAACACAGGCGAATCAAACGGACAATCCGGTCGAAGAATTACAGGCCAGAGTAGCGGCAATGACCCCGGAAGACAAAGGACGACTCCTCCAGAGCTACGGAGCCCCAACCGAGGAAACCCAAGAATCGGATTTTTAAACACCCTTATCTGTACAGCCTGGATAAGGAGCGGGACAGATGACTGCGTGTATTTATCGCTGAGAAAATCAATGACCATTAAAGCATACATACACGCAGCATCTAAGAGGGCTGAAATAGAGTCACTCCTCGACTCAGGAGCAACCGAGAAACTTTGTCAGCGACGATCTGGCATACCAACTGAAACTCCCCATCACCAGACTCCACCAACCACGACCATTATACAACATTGACGGCACGAAAAACTGCAAAGGGGACATCACCAGGTATACCGATCTGGAAGTACAAACGGGAAGCAAGACAAGGAAAATGCGCTTCTTCCTGACGGACCTAGGAGGACAAAAACTGATCCTAGGATACCCGTGGTTCGCCGCAATGCAACCACAAATCGATTGGGCAAGAGGCTGGCTGGACTATGCACATCTCCCCATCGTATTACGGACCAAAACAACGGAAAACACTAGGATTGCCATGGCGCAAGCAAGCTCTAGACAAATGGTTGCGTCGAAATTAGCCGAACAGGTGAACCTAACAAAAGCAGAAGTAACCTTGCCACCACAATACCAACAGTTCGCCAAAGTATTTAGCGAAGAGGCATCAAAAAGGTTTCCCCCGTCACAACCGTATGACCACGCCATCGATCTAAAACCAGACGCCCCTGCCATGATCCCGGCCAAAGCCATCAGACTACCACCTGACGAAATGGAGGCTACCTGGGACTTCTTAGAAGAAAACAAGGAACTAAAGCGAATCGAAGAAAGCAACGGCCCATACGCATCAAGGTTCTTCTTTATCAAAAAGAAAGACGGCAGGCTTCGACCAGTACAAGACTACCGACGGCTAAATGAACACACCATCAAGAACCGCTACCCACTACCACTCATTCCGGACCTAATAGCAGCAGTACGACACGCCGCACTATTCACCAAATTCGACGTCAGGTGGGGGTACAACAACATACAGATCAAAGCCGGAGACGAATGGAAGGCAGCCTTCATCACCCCGTTCGGACTATACCAGCCTAAAGTAATGTTTTTCGGACTCACCGATTCACCGGCGACCTTCCAAGTAGTGATGTGCAGGGCCCGGCCTGGCTCAAAAGCTGGGGCTTAGGCCCGGCTTGAGACGGCCTCAGCTTGGAGGATATGTGAGCCGGGCCCTACGTGTCGGCTCAGGCCCGGCCCAGGCCCGGCTCAGGCTCAGGCCGCGGCTTTAGTCATGTGATCAAGTGCTTGCAACCTGTATCCTCTTCGCCACAATGACGCATGGACAACTGCCACAACGACGTGTTCTCTTTGCCACAACGACGCATGGACAACCCCCCCCCCTCATCGGCGACTCCCTCGACCCTGGCCCCGGACCCCTCTGGTGACGGCGCGACCGCACGACGCCTCCCAAGGAGCCTCCCCCTCAAGAACTCAGGTGGCGGCCTTCTCCATCGCAGCTCGCTCGAGTCTTCCGTGAGGACTGTGACCTCCGTCTCGGTCGGTCGCCCTTGTGCAGGCCACTCGGTCTTGCACATGGTCTCGACCGTGCATGGTTGCGGCGCCTCGTCCACCTGTCATGGACTCGGAATCATGCCCCGAACCGCTGGGGGCCTGGGGTGCAAGCTCGTTCAGCAAATCCCGCAACCGCCGGCTCCGCGCCCTCAAGATGCACGCGAGCAGCTTCGTCTTCATCGACACTGGCCATGGGCCCCTTTGGCGACATGATAACCTCCTCCCGAGCAGCCTCCCCCTCAAGAACTCGGGTGGCGGCCTTCTCCATTGTGGCTCGCTTGAGTCGCTCCGTGAGGACCGTGACCTCTGTCTCGATCGGTCGCCTCTGTGCAGGCCACTCGGTCTTGCACATGGTCTCGACCGTGCGTGGTTGCGGCGCCTTGTCCACCTGTCATGGACTCGGAATCATGCCCCGAACCGCTGGGGGACTGGGGCCCAACCTCGTCCAGCAAATCCGCCAGCTCTGCGCCCTTAAGAAACGCGCGAGCAGCTTCGTCTTCACCGTCTCCGCAGGCACCCTCCTCCCGAGCAGGCTAAAGTAGCATCGCCTTCAAGAACTCGGGTGGCGGCCTTCCATGGGTGGCTTGCTCTGTGACCTCCGTCTCGGTCGGTCGCCGTTGTGCAGGCCACTTGGTCTTGTGCACAGCCTCGACCATGCGCGGTTGCGGGCCTTGCAGCACCTCATCCACCTCCCTTGGACTCGGAAAGTCAGAATCATGCCGGCTCCGCACCCCTCAAGATGCACACGAGCTGTTTCATCTTTGCCATCTCCACAGGCACACGACACTCACACGTGTATTACAGTAGATAACTACACAAGTGGTTGCACAAATACCCCATCCTCAGGAAGATCATCGTCCCAATTTCCCCCCTCTGCAACATACCCCGTCCGCATCTCGCCGCGAACCCCACCAACAACCACCAGTGCGCGATTGACCATGCGTCTGGCCATGCGGGGGCATCACTGCCGCATGGGGCGTCCGGGAGATGTTGAGGCCTGTGCGAACGAAGGGCACCGAGCCGGCGGGGGCGGGGCTCGGCATCGGCATCATGCTGTGCGGGATCACGGGTGGTCCTTGCGGTGCGGGGGGCCCCGTGTCGGGGCTGAGCATGCATCTGCGGGAAGACTGGGGGCGCACAAGGGGTCATTGAAGGGCCCGCTGCGGGTGGCGGTGGTGCGGGCTGCGGCTCAGGCATAGACATCCCGTGCGTGACGAATTGTCGCATTAGGACATTGGCCGCAGCTGACAGTGACGGCACGGGGAACTGGCCGCGCTGCCGGCGACGATGCTCCTTGCAGGGCCGGACGTTGCTGTATGTGGATGGCTGGGGCTGGGACTGCAATTCGGGCACATAGGCACTGGTCCCACCGATGCCCCAGAATTGTACTGCGCACTCGGGAGTTGCGTGAGGAACTGAGGATAGACCGGAAGGGTGTGCGGTGTGCCCGAGGGAATATCCTTGGGCGGATGCAGGAGGGGAGTCGGATTGTGCCTACTGCTAGAGCGGTGGTGGCCATGATAATCTGCGGAATCGTATGGGCCCGGACTTGAGTAGTGTGAGTCTGTCTCGCTCCCACTGGACCCGCCGACAGCATTGGACTATGACGGCAGCTGCAACATTCAGAGAGACGAGAGCGGCGAGGGACGACGGGGGGGGGCCACGATGAGAACTTGTGTAGCCACTGTATTTGCGCTCATGGGTGGCAATGGGGATAGCAGTATGCGCTTGCGGAATGGGGGGCTGCACTATGTTCTGCCCTGGTTGGGTCACTCACTGCACGTGGATGTCATCAGATGGGCATTGGTAGGATCACTGAATCCCGACGCACCTGTGAATGCACCCAGCTACTGAAAAATCATGGGAGCGGTATAGAGCCTGAGGTATTCTCTCAGGGCTTTTCCTCATCTTGTTCTGTTTGAAAGGGTTCCAACTTGTGGATGTTGCGAATGGGGGGATATGGCTGTTGCCCATAGATGCCAGATGGGCGGTCAAGCAGGACGGAGGAACCGAGCGGGTTCGATGTATGTGGCTGACGAGTGGCCGTCACAAGGCGGTGATCCCTTTGGCCACTGTCCGACTGAGCCGCGGCTTGAGGGCCTGGCTCGGCTTTGCACAACCTCAAGCCGGGCCCGGAAGCCCGCAAAGCCGCTCTCAAGGCCCAGCCCGGCTCAGGCTTTTATGGCTCAGCTGCCGGGGCTTGACAGCTTTGGGCCGGGCCTTGCACATCACTACTTCCAAGCCATGATGAACAACATCTTCCAAAAGGAAATCAGAGAAGGATGGCTCGTGGTCTACATGGACGACCTACTAATTGCGACCAAAGACGACCAACAAATCCACGAGCATTGCGTCAAAAGAGTGCTCCAGAAACTACTCGAGCACGACCTATATCTCAAACTGGCGAAATGCGAATTTGGGAAGAGACGCATCGAATACCTCGGAGTAGTACTCGAAAGTGGACAAGTACAGATGGACCCAACCAAAGTCAAAGGAGTAGCCAATTGGAACAAACCACAGAATGCCAAAGACGTCAGATCATTCCTAGGGTTCACAGGCTTCTACTGCTACTTCATTAGAGACTACTCGAAGATAGCCCGGCCGCTGATCGAACTTACAAAGAAGAACTGCAAGTTCATCTGGATGGAAAAACAACAACAGGCGTTCGAAAGGCTCAAAACCCTGATGTGCGCAAAACCAGTGCTCAAGCAACCCGACTACAACAAAGTATTCACCCTCTCAACGGACACCTCGGGATATGGGGTGGGCGCAGTACTAGCCCAAGAAGGACAACCAGACCCCAAATTGAACAAACCACACATGTATCCGGTCGCCTACTACTCATCGACGTTCATGCCAATGGAACGGAACTATGACGTATACGAACAAGAACTACTGGCAGTCATGAAAGCATTGAAAAATTGGAGGCCACACCTAGCGGCAACAGAACAACCAATCATGATACTATCGGACCACGCCAACCTATCATACTGGAAGAACCCGAAGAACATCAACCGACGAGTAGCCCGATGGCTCACCACCCTACAGGACTACAACTTCGTAATCAAACACATACCCGGGAGAATAAACGCAGCCGCAGACATGCTGTCAAGGCCACCAGGGACAGACACCGGCACCACAGACAACCAAGACGTAGTGGTCCTGCCAGACAAGCTGTTCGTCCGACACGCCAAGCTATCAGAAGACGACAAACGAGAAATCCTCAGGGAATGCCACGACGACCCAACGGCAGGGCACCCGGGCAGGGACAACACGATCTCACTAGTCAACTTGAGCTAGTGGGCCACTACTCTGTATGGCATGTCCGAGTTCTTGCAGTAAATGTTATGCCAGTGCAGTGTCCAAAGCAACAAAGACAAGTGGGGGCAATGCCCTCCCACTAAACTCATCTAAAAAAAAATATCAAGTAACAATATACACTAGACACTACAAAGACATATGCTACTTGAGTAGGAATCTACTATAATATAAAAATGTTCGCACGTTGTATATATGGTCCGTGGTGGGATAGGGGCGACACAACTTCTGCATGCGCCAATCGTTCGGCCTCTCCTCACTCCACTTTTCTCTCCACACCATTTCGAATTCAACACACGTCATCTCACTCACGCATGGTCGTTGCACGATGTCTCTCATTCGCTTTCGCTTTCTCTTTTCCTCTCTTTCCCTGTTGACTGTTCAGGTCTCCCTTCACATCATACCTCCATACGCTGCTGTTCACCATTCTTCCCATGTCTGTGCAACGTTCATCGCACCACCGTGCGCACCTTCCTTCCGTGTCGCATGACAAGCTGTGCCATCGGATGCAACCCTTTCAGGCCGCATCATCCCCTGTTACTCAGCTTCGCTTTCCATCATATTACTCAGCTCATACGTCAGGTCTGTCCACAACATCGCGATGCCCACTACGCTGTCACCATCCCTTGCCAACTCCGTTGGTCTCGCCCATCCATTGTGCACCTTCACTTACTGCCTTCTTCCTACAGCTCCTCTTCATCGCTTTCCCCACGACTTCCCCGGCAGGTGAGCATTCACAGTCCCCCCTATCATCGTCTCTCACCAACTCCGTGCGTCTTTCCTGTCAACATGGCACCTTCACTTACTCACTTCTTCCTATGGCTACTGTTCATGCTTTTCCCGATGTCTTCACCAACAGGTCCACATTCACACTCCCTTATAACTGTCTCTTACCGACTACACAACAAGTACAACATCCCCTTCCTCTCACACGCTGCGGTCACTCCACCGTCAGCGACCTGCGTCCGTGTCCTCTTCCTACGGCCACTCCCATTCCATATTCAGTGCGGTCTCCCACCACTGTTCGTGCACCACTTCTTCACAAGTGCGTTCTCACCTTCTTTGGAGTACACCCCGCCCTCCTCTTCAATGTCACTGCGTCCCCTTCACCGGATCCTGCCGAAAGCGCCCTCACAAGCCCTGCTGGTGACGAATCCACATTAATTGCGTTCTTCCACTCGAACCGCACATATCGTCAATGCGCGCTGATGTGAAACCGTTGCGGACACCCACCTCTGCCATTGCGTGCGACGCCGATTTCGCTTCCCGCCCCCCAACACCACTGCTCACCCCGTGTGTACTCTTCCTATCGTCTCCCACCAGCATGACAGACAAGCAGTGCATGCACCACTTGACATCACACCTCGCATTTAACCACAAGAACACGTTGGGCGTAAATTGAACCTCCCATATGTACTTCTTACTTCCTGTAATAATGCCCACGACAATCGTTACTTCATTCTGTTCCATCGCGCACTACAAAAGTGATTTCTTGCGGCACACGTACGCTCACGCGTGCTTCGCATAAAATTCAACTGAATTATTTCTTCGCACAGGTCACCACTAGTAAGGTAGACAAAAACAAAATATCACAAACACCCACATTTGCGTGTGAGGTGTCGGGGTGGGGGTTGCAGGCGGGCACTGTTGACGCCCCACACATTTACGTGCGAAGTGGTGTCGGGGGTGTCGCGGGCGGGCGCTGTTGCACGCACCCCATGTTTGCGTGTGAGGGAGTGTCGGGGGTGGGGGGCCGCGGGCGGGCGCTGCTGCATGCACCCCCGCGTTTGCGTGTGAAGGGGCATGGGTGGGGGGTCGCGGGCGGGCGCTGTTGCACGTGCCCCCCACGTTTGCGTGCGACGGGGTGTCGGGATCGCGGCCGGGTTGTCACATGCCCCCACGTGTCATGCAACCCCCCACGCGTTTGCGTGCGAGGAGGTGTTGAGGTCGCGGTAGGGTTGTTAAATGCCCCCCACGTGTTTGCGTGCGAGGGGATGTCGGGGTAGGGTTGCGGCAGGATTGTCGCATGCATCCGCCCACGTGTTTGCACGCGAGGGGATGTTGGTGTCGTGGGCAGGTTGTCGAGTGTAACCCCCCACGCATTTGCGAGTGAGAGGGGCATCGGGGCAGGGAGTCCGGAGTCGAGCACCATACCGTGCTCGCAACCCCTCCCGTCTTTAGAGCCCCAGCGGGCTGGGGCGTGATTTCGAGTCCGAGAGCGAGGCAGTCGAGGCACCGCAGCCGCGCATGGTCAGGGCCATGTGCAAGGCCAACTGGCCTGCACAAAGGTGACTGACCAAGCTGCAGCGAGAGGGAGGGTCGCCACCCAAAGTCTTGACAGAAGACGAGCCTCCTTTGAAGGAGGTGGCCTCACGTCGCCGAGGCACCCGGGGTCAGAGTTGAGGGTGGCTGAGGCGCCGCAACCGTGCACGGTCGAGGCAATGTGCAAGGCGGCAAACCAAGGTGGGACCCGGCCGCTCTGGGGGCTGCCTCCTGCGGCCTGAGTTGAGGGCGCGGGCGATGTCGCCAGGCGCTGCGAAGACAACCTGCCCACAAAAAAAACGCCGTCAGTTCCAGGGCACCAAAAACATGCCCACTCACCTAGTCATCACCGTCCTGGCCACGTTGTCGTAGCAGGTGGGTCATCATTGCAGCCGTCGTCTGACAGGGGACCGTTCCCGAGTCGTGGTAGGGGGGCCGTCTGGCAGGAGGCCTGTTGTGGCAGGGGGGGCCGTCGGGCAGGCATCGTCATCGTCGAGGTTGGGTGGCGGGGAGCTGTTGCACACCCTGCACATTTGCGAGCGAGGGGGGGGCGTTGGAGGTGGCGTGGCGGCAGTGCCGTCGTTGCAGGGGGACCGCCGTTGGAAGGGGGCCGTCGTCGGAGGGTCGTCGGAGGGGGCAGATGTCGTCGGAGGGGGCTGTCAGGGGGCTGGGCACCGTGGCACACACACCCCACGCATTTGCGAGCGAGGGAGCGTTGAAAGTGGCGTGAGTGAGAGTAGCTCACTGCTGCTGGCACAATGGCAACGAGCATGATTACGGCATACATTTCCCACACGAGAAAAAGTCCACACAGAATCTGACCAATGTTCTATTCCCACGTGCCTGAGATTTCCATCTTTGAACCGGCTCGGATGTAAAGTAAACCGGACACCGGCAACAAAATCGCGTATTTATTCCCACGGGATGCCCATCTGACGAACCGGCTCGGATGCAAAGTATGCTGGAAGCGGGGTCGGCAACGACCAAACCAACCAGAATCGCCTATTTCTTCCCACGAAACCGGCAACAGAATCGCGTATTTTTTCCCACACTATGCCCAGTCTGGAACGGCTTTAAAACCTCATTCCATAAATGGAACTCGGAAAAGGCACCACAACTGGACAGGAATGGATACGTGGATACGAAAATACATAGAAGGCTGCACTACTTGTCAACAAAACAAAAACCTACCCAAGAAAGCGACCCCACTGTACCGCATCCCAGTGCCAACCACAGCGGTACCCTTCGAAATAGTAGCCATGGACTTGATCACACAATTACCACCAAGCAACAGATATGACGCGATCCTCACCATAGTAGACCACGGATGCACCTGAGCAGCATTGTTCCTCCCGTGCAAAACAACAATCACCGGAGCCGAAATAGCCCAACTATATTTGACAACGTGTACAGATGGTTCGGACTACCAAGCCGAATCATATCGGACCGCGACCCCTGATTCACGTCCTCATTCGCAACAGAATTGGTCAGGGCAATTCAGGCAACCAGGAACCTCAGTACAGCATATCACCCACAGACCGACGGTCTGACCGAAAGGAAGAACCAGTGGATCGAACAGTACCTATGACTGTTTGCCGCAAGCACATAAGATGATTGGGACAAATGGCTCACCATCGCCACAGCTGTCCACAATAGCTGGCCAAACGCAACGACCAAAGTGGCCCCCTCACAGGCACTGTTCGGGTACCTACCAACCCTAACCGGTACAAGGATCCAGACCACCAACGAAACCATCAGTCAGCGGCAGGAACAGGCAGAATACATGAGACGCAAAGCGAAGGAAGCGCTGAACCAGGTAGCCAATTACACCCCGGCCAAACAATACTCCGTCGGCAATAAAGTCTGGTTAGAAAGCAAGAACCTGGCGCTGACTCACAGAACGAGAAAACTGCACCCCTGACATCACGGCCCCTTCGAAATTATCAAGCAAATTTCACCAGTCGCTTACAAACTATGACTCCCTGATGCATGGACTATACACGACATCTTCCATGCATCACTAATGCGCCCGTATAAGGAAACGGAACAAAAGGGAATCAACTACACAAGGCCCCCACCGGACATAACAAACGGAGAAGTGGAATACGAGGTGGAGGCCATCATCAGTCATCGACATCACGGACGTAACAAGGAATTACAATACCTACTCAAATGGAAAGGATACCCAGACGCTGACAACACTTGGGAGCCCGCTGACCAAGTACACGCCTCAGTGCTGATCAAGCAGTACTAGTGTTGGGGAAGTTTGGTTTGTGCCTGAAACTGATTAGTGAGATAGAGGGTTTAGAGTTGTTTGTTTGCTTTGAAATTTTGGAAGCACCATCCCCCATGTCTAGGGATGGTGCTTCCAAAATTTCAGAGCAAACCAATCACCCAAACCCTCTATCTCACTAATCAGTTTCAGGCACAAACCAAACTTCCCCAACACTAAGCAGTACCAAAAGAAAAACGTAATTATAAAGCCAACGAAGGATAAAAGGATGAACATCAGAGCAACGGAATGTCAACCCCCAGCCTCTCAATCTACAACAACCACTTCCACTTCAACCTCATCTACCAAGACCTCACAGCAATGGCCAACCGACTTACCCGCTACGAAGACGTCGAGGCAACCAGCCGCGCTGGCAGAACCAACAACGCCGCTGCCATCACCGCCCTCAACACCCCCGCCACCCAAGTCATCCAGCTCGAAGAAGGAGAGGTCGCCGAGCCCCGAGCCATCACCAACGACGATGACATCCCAGAGCTGGTCGCCGTACCAGGCCGCAACCCCGAAGGGTGCATCGTCCGAGCACCCGTCACCCTCTCCCCTCGCACCATAGCCATGGTGCTCGAGGCCGCCGAAGCCAGTGACGGCAACGTCCTGCTGGACAACGCGAGAGACCTCGCCGCCACCATTAGGGCCCTCAAAAGCCAACTCGACGCTGCCAACCTCCGCGCAAACGACTGCGAAAACAGGGCCAATGAGGTTGAAGACCGGCTGGAGGAGTTGGAGCGTAACAAAGAGAACGAGCCCCCTCACGGTCATCGCCACGGTCGCAGTACTGACAGCAGCGGGAGCCTCCCAGAATACGCCGCGGTCTGCCCTCCCGGGTTCGATGAAAACAAGGGGCAAGCGGATGGGTTCACCATCCCCGATGACAATGGGCAAAAGGTCAAGCCCCGCTACATCCACTTCGTCCAAGGTCCTGACCCCCACGCCGAAGGAACCATGGGGCAAGGGTTCCCCATCTATCAATACCCGCTGTCCGCCCCCGCCGACTACGAAGCAACCGACATCCCCCTCGCCCCCATGCCAATCTGGTTCACATCGGCACTCTCGCGCCATAACAACTTATACAACACCGTCCTTCAAGCCGCCCTCCACCACAACAACTGGGGAATCTGCGCGGACATCATCAGATACCGCATCTGCGAGGACCAGATCAGCATCTGGGACGCCTGGATGGAGGAAGCCTCCCAGCGAGTGGAGCGGGCCAGAGAGGAGCGCAACCAGGCCCGGTTCAGGCTCGAGGCCACCCGAGCCCACAAACACTTCGGGCATCTGGAAAGGACCAAGCGGGGTGAGGACTGGTGATGGGAGGAGGAGCCTGAGTTGGTGTGCCCCAGGCCCTCACAGCTGGGACACCGTGGAAGGCGGCATGTCAGAGGTCGCGGACGACCTCAATGCTAGAGGGGGGATGATGAAACCAGCAGCTGCCTTGAGGCCAGGCAGCGTAAGGGGATTCAGTGAACCAGCCCAACATGCTGACGAATGGTCGGTCAGCATGGACCCTACTTACTCATTCTCGGACTTGGTTGACTCAGTGGACTCGGACTACCTTACGAATACGTGGTACGATTCGTAAGGCCTTATGCCTTCTTGACTAAGCAGAGTATTTCCCGCTTACTGTACGATTACTATACGGACGATTCAGTGATACTGTGGTCTAGCTTGTAGGGCCACCACTGCAGTATATAAGGACCCCTAGGAGTAGAGTAGAGACCTTAAGTCAAGTGTCTTGTACGACAGCTTGAAATATCACCCTCTTCCCTCCTCTGCATAGCCCTCTGGGAGTCTTGCATGAGCAATAGGCTAGGACACCTCGCCAAGACATCCCGCGGACTCCCCATCTATACCAAGAAGCTTTACCAACTCTACCAGACCGAGGGACCACATCGCTACACCTACGAAGAATACCTCCGAGGTGCATATCTGTTGAGATTCGTCGACATCATCACAGGATCATATCACACAAGCAAAGAACAAGCCAAGTACCTTCAAGTCACAGTATTCAGAGGGGATATCTGTCCCACCAGCGTGTAGTGGCACTAGGCAAATAGGCCAGTGACACGAACACCCTACCACAAATCTTGCTATGGTTATCCCTGCCATGGACACAATTGATGAAGTTCTGGCTACAAATGCCCTCTCATCAAAGTATTCTGTCGCAATTCATGCGGCGTTGAGTGTCGGTAAGAAGACCTTGAACCGCTACTATGCGAAAACAGATTTGTCCCAAACTTTTCGAATTGCAATGGGTATTTCTTTGTCTATCCTCCATTGTAATTGCTTAATATTCTCCTTTCAGTCCTTCATCCTCGTCACAAACTCAACTATTTCAAAAGTGCAAAGTGGGAGGATGACTGGATCGAAGCTGCTAGGCAGCTTCTACGGAACAAGTTTGACCTATCACACAGGTATTACTCCAGTTCTCCAGAGTTGACGTCAAGTGACACGGTGTGTACCATCCATCCATATATCTTTCTTTCCTCTCATATTCTTCTTTATATGTATAACAGACCGCCACATGGAAAAGCAATAAAAGCGATAACATTTTTGACAACATAGTGGCCCTTGCTCTGCCCAAGTCCACGGAGCTTCATGATGAGCTTGATCGTTACCTTAGCTCCGACCCTGAACATATTGTTGATGCTGTTCATTGGTGGTCTGATCGTCATGCAGATTATCCTCACCTGTCAAGGATGGCAATTGACTATCTTGTTATCCCTCGTACGTGTGACACCTTTGTCGTGTAAACCTCATTTGATATTAATATTATTACTACATCAGGAAAACAGCAAAATGCTGAATGCTTCTTAATGCTTCTTTATTGCTCTTATTAAGCAGGGTGCCCTTCTTAATAAGCGGATAAGAGCCATTAAGAGCCATTAAGAAGCATTCAGCATTTTGCCGTTTTCCTGATGTAGCTACCTCTGTTGGTGTCAAACGAATCTTCAGCAAGGGCCGTATTCTTCTCTCTCATGTCTGAAACCACCTCTCAGTTCAGTCAACACGCGCCCTTATATGCCTTGGAGTATGGAGCTTGCAGGGATATGTCCAAGATAAAAACATCAATGAGGTTACAATGCTGGAGGAGCTTGTTGGGGAGGAAAGGATGGATGAGTTGTCCGCTGATTGGGACACTATTAATGTATAGCCTACATCTAGTAGGGCTGCGAACCGTAACTGTACTTGAAGGCTGTATGGCCGTAATTGTATGGGTTCCATAGCGTACCATTGGCCTGAAATTACACAGGCCAAATGGCCATCAACGACATGTATGGTTTGCGTGTTTGGCATTTGGAGCACCGGGTGACAAGATCAGCTCAGTGTGCTGTACTCAAGCCTACTGTATACTCTTGCCCACCACCACATCAGGAAAACGGCAAAATGCTGAATGCTTCTTAATGCCTCTTAATGCCTCTTATCCACTTATTAAGAAGGGCACCCTGCTTAATAAGAGCAATAAAGAAGCATTAAGAAGCATTAAGAAGCATTCAGCATTTTGCTGTTTTCCTGATGCAGTTTCAACTCATTTTCCTCTCCTTTGTCTTTCCCTCCCTCCTCGTCTTTCCCTCTTCATACCAACCTGTTGCAAGGTTGCCATCCCTGCCCATCATTCTCCTCTCCACCCTCACTGACACCTCACCATTGTCATCGTCAAGGCCTGGCCTTACGGAGCCTTGTGTCGGCCGACGGATGCACATCGACCCTCAGCGCGTTCAACCCTTACCCAGTTCTACCCGCTGGATTGTGTCAAGTAAGGGGGCCCTCCAGCCCCCTGAACCGACCCCAGTGGCAGGGTACAGGATGTAAGGGGCCAAGCCTCATGTTGCCCCAAAACCACGTTCCTTTCTCTTTTCGTCTCTTGCTGCCTCCATTCCTCCTTCGCTGCAAGCCATCGCTTGAGTAACATCGGCATCTGTCAGCGCTGTTGTCAACATCAGAGACACCTCACCATTGTCGGCATCGCGACCAAGACCCTCCAGCATCGCCTCGGCTGATGTGCACTGATACCACTTGCCTCGCAGTTCTACATCATCGCCAACCATTCCATTCTTGGCTTTTCCACAAGTGCCTCTCCAGCATATCTCTCCTTCCTGGTCGTCGCCATGACTCCAGGTGCGCCCCATCTTTCCCCTTTTGTTCTTTTTTTATGCTTAACTTTTTGTTATTCGTAGTCGCCGCGAGTGTCACCGGCCTATCCGTCCAGTGTCACTACGTGCCGGTGGGATGGGTATCCCCTCTGTATATTGCGACTTGCAGGTACTTGGTTCGTTCTTTGAGCGTGTGATACGACCCCGTGATGATGTCGACAAATCTCAACAGGTAAGCGCCTCTGAGATATTCTTCGTATGTATAGCAATGGGGCCCCTCGGTCTGGTAGAGTCAGTAAAGCTTCTTGGTGTAAATGGGGAGTCTGTGGGATGTTTCAGCGAGGCGTCCTAGCCTGTTACTCATGCAAGACTCCCAGAGGGCTATGCAGAGGAGAGAAGAGGGTGATATTCAAGCTTGTCGTACAAGACACTTGACTTAAGGTCTCTACTCTGTATCTACGAGTCCTTTTATACTCGAGCGGTAGCCCTACAAGCTAGGCCACAGTATCGCTGAGTTGTTCGTATCGTACTGTACAGTAAGCAGGAAATACTCCGCTTAGTCAAGAAGGCATAAGGCCTTACGAATCATACCACGTATTCGTAAGGTAGTCCGAGTCCGCTGAGTCAACCAAGTCCGAGAATGAGTAAGTAGGGTCCATGCTGACTGACCATTCGTCAGCATGTTGGGCCGGTTCACCGAATCCCCTTACGCTGCCAGGCCTCATGGCAGCTGCCGGTTTCATCATCCCCCCTCTAGCATTGAGGTCGTCCGCGACCTCTGACGTGCCGCCTCCCACGGCGTCCCAGTTGTGAGGGCCCGGGGCACACCAACTCGGGCTCCTCTTCCCACCGCCAGTCTTCGCCTCTCTTGGTCCACTCCAGGTGCCCAAAATGCTTGTGGGCTCGGGCCGCCTCAAGCTGGAATCTGGCTTGGTTGCGCTCCTCTCGAGCGCGCTCCACTCGCTGGGAGGCTTCCTCCATCCTGGCGTCCCAGATGTTGATCTGGTCCTCGCAGATGCGGTACCTGATAAGGTCCGCACAGATCCCCCAGTTGTTGTGGTGGAGGGCGGCTTGGAGGACTGTGTTGTATAAGCTGTTGTGGCGCGAGAGCGCCGATGTGAACCAGATGGGCATGGGGGTGAGGGGAGCATGGGTGTCCTCGTAGTCGGCGGGGGTGAACAAGGTGTGGCTGTAGACAGGGAAGCCCTGTCCCATGGTGCCCTCGGCATGGGGGTCAGGACCTTGGACGAAGCAGATGTAGCGGGGCTCGACCTTCTGCCCATCGTCGTCAGGGATGGTGAACCCCTCTGCTTGCCCCTTGTTCTCGTCGAAGCCAGGAGGGCAGACGGCGGCGT